>SMGU01001578.1:0-13015 GCA_004348175.1 Puccinia novopanici
AGATCAGATCTTGGAAAATCCACTAGTTTAGCCTGCATGAGCCCACATGCATCGTGCATGTCCATGTGATTGAGGGTATGGGATGGTTATCCTGTATGTAGTATGTAATGTGATGGGTTGTGTAAAAGAGCGTGATATGTAAATGATAGTGGTGGTTGGTGATATGTACTGATGGGGGCCAAGGAGGGTGTGTAACTTCTGATCCAAGGGGTTTGAGAGGTTGCCGTCCAAGGTGACCATAGGGTAAATTGAGCCGTAAAGTCCGTTTCTCCAATCAGATATGCTGATTTCTGGCCTGTTGCATGAGAAAAGATAGAAAAAGAGAGAAAGAAAAGAGAAAAAGAATAAAAGAAATAATTTTTTAATTTGCAACATTTAAGAATACCACACCGGAGGCCAAAATGTCTAGTACCACCCGGGGTTCAGGGGGTCCACCCGGGTGGTTTTGGATGTGGGGTCCGGGATGAGCTCTACCCCCCGTCCCAAACCCCGGGTCCCAGCCTTAGCTGCGTGTTGAGGAGTATGCATATGTATTTACAAACCTTGCATGGAACATAGTAGAACCTTGTAGATCATTCTCATCTTAGTTTATATATAGTTAGACCATCAAGCTATTTGCAATGAAGATAAGGATTTTCGTCTTTCTTGTCTCAACAGATTAAGAGTCGAATCCTCTATTGCTGTCTGTTTTGTATGTCTCAATCTGACGCCGACGATTCTGATATCGCTGCTGGACTAACTGGAAGCTTCAATCCGGCTGTTACGACTCAATCATCATCTGCTGGAAATCTCGAACCTGCTGAAGAAACTAAGACTGCTGCAAGAACAATGCCGACGACAAGGTCGCAAAGTAATAAGGCTGCTGAAAAACCTGCTGTAACCTCCATTGTTGAATCCCCTGCCTTGTTGAAATTTCTCTTGAATCCCAACTCCTATGTTTCTTACATTGATTCTCAATTGTTGTCGGATGGCTCAAACATAACCCAATGGATCGATTCTCTAAACGACTTGGCTCATTTGCTCTTTGGCATCAAGCATTTTTTTGACGATGAGGCCAATTTTGCTTTGCTGGACTCATCCATGGATCAGTCAATTTTACATGTTTTCAAGTCATTGATTGCTTTGGATGTACGGCCGATTGTGAAGGATGCTGGCTCGGCCTTGGAAGCTTTTCAGTTGCTGAAGAAGAACTTTCACAAGTCCACTTGTGCAAAACAACTCAAACTCATTAATTCGTTGCTTCATCTCGACAACAATCTCTCGGCTGCCCATTTCAATAAATTTTTCTCCATCATTTCAGAACTCTCTGGCCTTGGTGTTTCCTTTCCTCAAGTTACGCAAGGCCTTCTGCTTCAAGTGTTGACTTCTCCACCATCGGGAACGACTCGCACTCAAATGAACAATCTCATTTTGGCCACAGCGGAAAAGTCAGACAAGTTGGGACCTCGCGACATCCAAGTCATTTACAATTTGGTTCAGTCAGAGTCGGTGGAAGGAGCAGGGACTGATGGCAATCCTTTTCAGATTGATCGAGTCGGATACTCTGGATGTGGTGGTGGTGTAGGAGGACCTGGTAGAGGATTGGTCTCTGGGCGCGGTGGAGGTATGGTGGGAAGTGGGCGAGGTTGGTTCATCATTCCGACTGATGTCAGTCACTACTGCAGACAACAAGGTCACTGGAAATTTGATTGTCCGTACAAGGTCAATCCTCAGGTTCAGTCTGGCGGGGGGCATGGACTGTTCAAGAAGCCTGAAGCTCCTCTTGCGCCGGCAATACGGGTTGCTGCAGCAGATGCTCAAGGCATTGTTGACACCGGCGCCACTAATCATGTGAGTGGCTGTTTGCATCTACTCTCTGATCTTCGCAGACTCAAGTAGGATATACTGCTGAATCTGGCTTCTCTTGATGGTTCAGTCACGGCAACACATGTTGGATGTCTTAGGCTGCCCTTGAAACACTCAATGATAAAGCTTGACAATGTTTTATATTGTCCTTCGGTCCGTGGAACACTCATCTCCCTTGGTCAGCTGCTGGACAACGACTTCACTATTTCCTTTGCCGGCCAATTGATGGTTCTCACGGCGCCGGTGTCAGGGGATCAGGTGGTTGCCAGTTTCAGTGGCAGGTCTTGGATTGTGCCTATTTTGCCTGAAAGTTGTACTTTTCCTCCTATTTCTCCTGTGTTCATTCCACATTCCAAATCATCTGCAGTAATGAGAATGTCTGGCAATTGGCAATCATCTCTCCAGTGGCACAACCGATTGGGTCATGCTTCCGACAAAGTCATTAAAGCCTATTTGAGGCGGTTTGTTCCCTCCTTTGACATTTGCTCATGGGTCCCGTTCTTCTGTGAGACATGTGCAGTGGCTAAAAGTGAACGGCGGCGGGCGGCTCTCAAGAGCGAGATTCCCTCTGAAAACAAATGCAATTTGGTTGTTTCAAATGTTCTGGGACCAGTTGATCCGGCTGATATCTTTGGCAATGTGTATATTCTGATGCTCCGTGACCATGCGACTACCTTCTCCTATTGCTTTCTCCTGAAGTCTTGGGCTGAAGTGGAAACCAAGCTGCAACATGCTATCAACATAATCAAGACTCAGGCTGGAGCACCTAAGTTTTTTCGCTGAAATAATGCTAAGGAATACACCAAAGGATCTTTTGTGGCGTTTCTGAATTCCATCAGTACTACTCAAGCTTTAACTGCTGCTTATACCCCAGAACAAAATGGAGAGGCGGAGAGGCTCAACAGAACATTAGGGAACATGGCACAATGTATGCTGAGGCAGTCTGGACTACCTAAGACTATGTGGACCTTTGCTTATAAGTCGGCAGTCTTCATACACAATCGATTACCCAATTCGCGGACAAATGGCCGAACACCACTGGAACTCTGGGCAGGATGTGAACCTCAGACTGATAACATCTATCCCTTTGGAGCTAAGGCGTATGTACATGTACCTGCTGAGAATCGGAAAAAGCTGGATGATCGAGCTAGGTTGTGTTATTTGGTTGGTTATTTGGAGGATGGCCGGGGATGGTACTTCTGGGATGGTGAATCAAAGCAATTTATATCTTCTTCTGTGGCGGACTTTGTTGACTTTGGACCAAAACCAACTCTTCCACAATTTTCTAACAAAGCGGGTGTTGAGGGTATGCTGAATCAACTATCTTTTCAGCTGGGGAAAGTGCCGGTGGAAATCATTTGTGAGGAGCAAGACAACATGATTGATAAAATACCTCAAATATCGGACTTGGAAATACCTCAAAATCTGAAGCAAGCAAGACGTTTGGAATTGTGGAACTGGTGGAAGGCTGTGTGTCTCCATGAACTGAATTCTCTGAATAAATTTGATGTGTGGGATGTACTGGATGAGGATCCAAATTTGAAGATTAACAGCTCGTGTTGGGTGTTTGCGGTTAAACGGAACTTGGATAACTTGATTCTCCGCTTCAAAGCCAGATTTGTTGTGCAAGGCTTTACACAGGAATTGGGTGTCAACTGTTTTGCAACCTTTGCCCCCACAGCTTTGCTTTCATCTCTTTGACTCCTTCTTGCAATTGCTGAAATCAATAAATGGGAGATCAACACATTTGATGTGTCAACGGCATACCTTCACAGTCCTATTGACGAGGAAATCTATGTTAGACCACCTGTTGAGCTGTGCCCAGAACTGAAAGGCAAGGTACTTAAACTCAAAAAAGCGCTGTATGGAACAAAGCAGGAACCGCGTTGTTGGTGGAAGTTTTTCCGGTTGGTCATGGAGAAGTTGGGGTTTGAGGTTGAGGAAATAGAACAATCTATTTATCGGTGTTGCCGTGGTGTTAATCTGTTGATTGTCTGGATGCATGTGGATGATGGTGTTGTTTTTACTAATAGCGGCACACTACGGGATGAGGTGAAGAAGGGAATGGAAAGGTATTTGAAGATTAAATGGGAGTATGGGATCTCCAGAGTGGTAGGAATTGATGTCACAAGGGACAATGGCATTCATCTATCTCAGGCTCATCTGGCAAATCAGGTTTTTCGTGAGGCCGAAAAGCACTTTGGACAGTCTTTCTTCAAAGTTTCGACACCTCTACCGGACATTCAACTTGTGACGTCTCTCGATGGCAATCCGGTTGATCAAAAAAAGTATCAACATTTCATTGGGTGCCTTAACTACCTGGCGCTGGGAACTAGACCAGACATGTCTTTTGCGGTTAATTACTTGGCTCGATATTCTCAGAATCCTCAAGAATTGCACTGGAGGACCTTGAAACATCTTCTTAGCTATCTGAAATTCACAATGAATGATCGTCTCAGTATCTGTCCAAAGGGAGAAGCTCTGGAGTTGTATGTGGATGCCGGCTGGGGTGGTGAATTTGCGAGGTCAACATCTGGTTTTCTTGTACGGCTTGGAGGTGCGGTTGTGGCTTGGGGTTCGCGGAGGCAGAAAACTGTGGCTATGTCAACGTGTGCGGCAGAATATATCTCTATGGGGTCTGGAATCGAGTTTTTTGTCTTCTTAAAGAGGCTCGTTGGCACTTGTTGGAAAGCGGTGGAGGAGGTAGTGTATTGTATCAGCTCGTTCAAGATACCAACTGCATGTCATTCCCCCCTCCTTCATGTGCAAGGAAGTGGGTTAGTCGCTACCTTCCAGGTTACATGGACTCCATCTAGGGAAAATCTCACTCTATCCTGGACCAAAACCACTGAACAACTAGCTGATGTTCTCACCAAAAGACTTGGAGCTGTAAATCATATCAGGGCACGGAAAATTTTCTTTGGTTAAAATTATTTGTCATTATCTCTCAAGTCATATCTTTCTTGTTTCTTTGCATTTTCTTTTTTCTTTCTTTCTTCTTCTGTTTTTGTGCTCTGATCTGGGTTGATCGATGCAAGGTTTGAGGGGGGGGTGTTGAGGAGTATGCATATGTATTTACAAACCTTGCATGGAACATAGTAGAACCTTGTAGATCATTCTCATCTTAGTTTATATATAGTTAGACCATCAAGCTATTTGCAATGAAGATAAGGATTTTCGTCTTTCTTGTCTCAACACAGTTCACATAGGTGACTTGTAAGGGTGGAATCCGCCACTTCTCCTGGGGCACAGGATTCTAGAACCAGGGTGGGTTTTATTGCTAGGCAGGAGAGAAGGGTTCACTCAGGAAGTAAAATAGGTCCGCCACAGATGAGTTCTGGGAAGTGAGAGGGAAACAAGTAAAGGGAAAAGAAGGAAAGGGGAATGATTACCTATATAGGAGAGAAGGGTTCTGCCATCTAAGTGAGGAAGGAAGCTTGGTTTAAGGCCTAACCATGCATGTCATCTCATGTGTGACACCTTTGTAAACCCCAAAGGAAAGGGGTTTACACAGGCTAAACTGTTTGAGGCTTTTAGTCTGTTTGTTTGGTTCATCCATAAAGATTTAGATGATAATTTTGTTTGCTGGGCTTTGAGAGATGGTGAGCCTACAACCTGTTGAAACTTCAACTTTTCTCAGTTCGGCTTGGGTTTCTCTTGCTTTTCTTTCTTTTGACTTTCTTTCTTTGCTTAGTCCTTACTGCGTGTACGGCCTGGTTGTTGGTGAGAATGAAGGAGAAGAGGACAAGAATGTTCATGGCTGAAGTGGTGGATGAGACTTCGAAAAACACTTGATAAGCGAAATCAAATGAAGTCTCCCTTGCTGAAGCACTCGGATCCAGTCATCACTGCCTCATCAAGACTGCACTCAATTTAACTACAACATACAAGAGAGAAAGAAAAATACTTCAGGAGAATATGAGTTCGTAACCGAAGCCAGGGAAGGAAAATACATGCAGCCTGGTAGAAGGGGGAGTTTGGTGAGAAGTAGCAAATCTGAGTACAGTGAGAATGGGTAGAGAGTAATTTAGGTTATGAGAGAACAATGATAGTGATGTTGTGAGGCTAAACCTATTTCCTCCTTGGGTGTAACACAATAATCAACAAGAGAGAGAGAGCCAATAAGAGAAACAATCCAAAGACAAAAACATGCGCATGAATTCACAGAAGACCATCATGAGTTAATGATAAGAGAGCAAAAGAAGCCAAAGATAAATCAAAGTAAGCCAAAGATGCCTCATCACATTGGTGAGTCAACTGTTAGAACTGGATCATCCGTGCCTGGATGTTACAGATGTGTATTTGTATGCTGTCTGGTGTGAGGGCCTTGCCAAACGTGCCTTCGTTACACAAACTTCAAAGTCCCATGATTTTTATCCATTCAAATCCACACAGAAGCAAACATATGTAAAAGCCGTTTTTTCAGCTCCGAGCGTACATGGAGCCGCAGGATTGTACATAGGGATGTGGTACACAGGCGCAATACAGAGTCAACTGAGGGCCGCTAGGTGCATACATCTGGTATAAAGGGGGCCTAGACGGACGCTCCAGTCGAGCTACAAGCAGAGCTTCCTTGATGTTGCTTTCTACCAAGCGACATCCCAGCATTTAAGGTGGTAGTAGTGGAGTGTTTCAGAGAACCAATCCTGAGGACAGAAGTGAGCAGAAAGAAAAGATGACTAGGCGGATGACTTACTGGTAGGATGTGATGACACTGGTGAGTGGGAAAACATCCTATGAGTGAGGGATCTGGTTGTCCTGGGTGATCTGATGGGGTTCTGGTTGGTTCTTGGCTGAGGATGAAAACTTTCACTGAGTTCTGTTTAGAACCAGGTGAGCTGTCAAATTGAATTTTATTCAATTTGGTTATCAAACTTAGAAATCACTGCTAATCAACTGTGAAAATATCAGGCATACAACACAATCACACTACACCTCATGTACATGAGCAGAAAAATAAGGAGAATATCATGGTGATAATTGTTTTCTATTCTAAAAACTCTATGAAAGAGAAAAATGAATAAATATAATATTCTATTAACATTTGAAGTCTTTTGGACAGTCTTACTGTCTCTAACACTGCAAGAAAAACTCAATTAACTGCAGGCTGTTGATTGGGTTTTTCTGGCAGTGTAAGGCTGAAAGTTTCAGTAAAGGAGAAATTACTGATCTTCCTTGATATTGTGCAGTATAATAACTCAATGCAGAAGATAGTTGTGAAATTGTGCCATGGTTTGTATACTACCAGCGGTGGGCCGCTACGCTACATGGGCAAAATAGCATAGCGTAGCGGTGTTTTGTTTTCCCCGCCAAGGCTGTAGCGTTAGCAGCGCTACAGGGCCGCTACAGGCCGCTACGCTACAGTGCTTGTAGCGGCTATTTTCCGCTACAAAGCGCTGTAGTGCAGTGTAGCAAGGCCTTTTTTTGGCCTCACTCCGTTAGCGTCAGCGCAAAACCGCTAACAGCAACGGCAAAAGCCGTTAGCTGTTAGCGGTTTTACGCTACGGTAATGCTACCATTAGCGTAGCGGCCCGCTGTTGATACTACCAATTGTGCCTGAGGGTTGATTTTTGTTTTCTGTCTGCTTGTACTAGTTATGAGAGCTGATCAAATCTAATTCAGATATTTTACAGATGTTCTTGAGGCCCTCTGCACAATCTACCCTAGGTATTTCAAATACAACAAAACCTCAAGCCCTCCCAGATTTAATCCATGCCAACCTGAAGTACAACCCATTCAAGAACTTTCTTGGGGCTCTTGACAGTGTGATGGTTCCAGCAAGTGTTCCACTGCACATGCAGGTGTTTTGGCAATCTTGAATGAAGCATCATTTACCAGAATGTGCTTACTGCTTTCAACTTCAAATTAAAATTTGTTGACATGCTTGCTCATGGGTGGGAGGGGAGTGATGACAACACTTGTATTTGAAATGATGTGACTTCAAAGGTTTTGAAGATACCCAAACAGAAATACTTCTGGGTGGATGCTGGCTATGGTTTACAACAAGGGTTAATGTCCCCCTATAAAGTAGTACAATACCACTTGAAGGAACAAGCAAACACTGGCATGTGTCCTTCAACATAAAAAGAACCTTAAAACTTGTTTCATGCATCTCTTCAAAAAATGTTTGAGCACCTTTTTGGGGTAATAAAAAAATCATGATCCTCAAGACTTCTCCCAAAATCAAGTTGGCCAAGCAAGTGCAGCTCATTTACAAAATCTTCTGCCATTGGAACTACATCAGGAAGCACAATTTTTTTGACAATGAATTATTGGATGACGTCAAAGAGGGTGAATCTTGGAACACAGCCACATTTTCTTCCAATGTCTACTTCACTTCACATGAAGATGCAATAATGAAAATTCAACACAAAAGGCTTGCAAAAAAAATTGGACTCAGTAAATTACTTATAATAGCGGAAATGATATGATTGACTATTTTTTCTTTATATTTTTTGGAATTGATTGCTTGTTTTAAAATCCAGTGTATTGAATTTATCTTTGACTTCACAAATCTCAGGATTTTTTTTTTTTCACAAAAAAAACAAATAACTCTTATTTTCCTCTTACTGTCACATTCATATCTTTCTCAAATGATCAACCAGTTAAACATACAAGGGATTTCATTTCATTTTCACATGAGCAAACCATAAAAAATAGAAGAGATGAGATTGAACATATCCTGGTGAGCATACTAGATATCATGAGATGGAGAAAGAGAAATAAAAAATGCAAGATCCATAAGAGAAAGATGAGAAAGGGAAACAGAAATGAGTAGCAGTAGAGTTGGTTTGGATGGGAAGAATTTCATTGGGTGGCTTCTTGTTCAAGCCACATTTGGAAGATTTTTTTGGAGGAAGTTGTCAGCTATGTGTATGAAACTAGGGGGATCCAATGGATATGCCTAGCACTAACACTGTGCTGAAATTATTAAAAGAAGAGATTAATCTCAATCTACCTAGTGTATTGCTACTCTAGTTAAACTAATGTCCCCTTGTGGCCCAATCAAGGATGGCTTAAGGTAGGAGATACCTCTTTAAGATCAAATTTCTTAATGTAAAAGTTAAGAAGACAGAGGTGAAATCAGAACTGTGCTTATATCAAAATAACAACAGAGTTGTTAAAAGTAGCTGGCAAACACTACACTTAAGCTGATTGGCTGCTTTTCAGAGGTGGTGGTCTTGCTGCAACTACTTTCAAGGATCAAAGAGAAAGCTTTTAAATGGGGCTTTTAATAAGACTAACTATTGTTCCAGTGGTAAAAAGGTATGGTGATGGGGAGATGGAAACACTACTCTAAAAATTAGGAGGAGGGAATTCACTGCACTTACTATTGTATGCTGGGGTGAATCACTGAGGGTCAATCTCAAGGCCAAAGAGGCCACCTTTTATATTCTTTAGGTATCTCAGGGAGAGCTGATGGTTTATCACACCATTCTTAAATCAAATGATGCCATAATGATGTCATATTGCACCATAATAGCTCAATTGAGTACTTTGATTCATTCTATGTCCCCATGACATCATGCATGCATTGTTATAACCAATTGCCGCATGTGTCAACTTATTTTAAAATAGAATGACTTGGGAATATTTCTCACAGACTTGACAAGTGGAACTTTCTCAGGTTGCTCTAACTTCAATTATATTACTATTTAAATTGTGCTACAATATAATTGTGTACAATTGGAATTGTATTATAATTGAAATCCAATATAATTCTCTTCTCTCATTGTATAAATAATTTTGAACTATATTCATTTATCATTTATGTGCATATTACATAAACTTATTTACATAATATATTTTTATGGTATGTACTAATTTGACTGCTCAGTCCACAGTAATACTTCTTATGGTACTTGATTTACAACAAAGTAACAGAAGTAGTAGGAATTTGGGGGTAGGCCCAGTGGGTAACCCTGTGTAAAATTAAATGTGAAATCCATTTTTGAAATAATATTTTAGGATTTCTTTATATTAAATGAGATATAGTACTATTGTTACAATATGAAGGCTTTTGGATACTCTGGAGTATCTCTAAGGCTGACAGAATTTTTAACTAATGATAAGAAGATGTATGCCTGCCTGTCATACTCAAACACAAAAATATGTTTTATGTAGTTTTTGTCATAAAATTTCTCCAGGAAGGGGGTTTCAAGCAATTCTAGTGCTTGGGCAGAGATACTGTCTTGCTGAGAGGTTGAATTTAATTTATTCAAGGAGGTTCTTGCTTGGGATATGTTGAATTTTTGAATTTGAAGTCGAGAAAAAGATAGAAAAAGAAGGGGTTTAGGTTGGGACAGATTCACTCTGAAGAGGGCACTGGAATGGCTCAACGATTCACAAAAAAAGAAGGTGGAGAACCAATGATGAATTTGCTTGTGTTTAGGCTAATTTTATAGACTAAATACAAGCAGGCTAAAATGTGGTTGAAGAATATTCAGAATCAATCAAGAAAGGATTTAGAAAAAGAATTCAGACCAGATATAGAGCTTGAGTCAAAGATAGAGGCTACTACACAGGGTTTGAAGACTACAAGGTGTACCTGGACAAAGAAAAACAAACTACTTTCATATTAATGATTCAGTCTAAATTCTCTTGAATTGTTTACAGAAATGCTGATAAGAAAGGGTAAGAAAAGGAAGGAATTCAGAGATGAGTAGGAAAGAGAAGAGATTCCAAACATTTATTGCACCTTTCAAGCCATAAATCAATTTTTTAACCACCAATCCTTTGTTTTCCTGAGCCTGTTTGGTCAAGTTCCAAATACTTGGTATGTGATTTGGATGTGAGTCTTTTGGTGTTTTCCTTGTCTTCAGAGGAGGAGCTGGGAAGTACAGGGTGCTTTTTTTTCTTCTTGGAAGCCAGCTCAGTGGAAGTTTCACTTGGTGGGAGAAATGGTGGGCCCAATACACTAATGGTAGTGTTAGTTTAGCGCAAAACCGCTAACAGCTAACAACTTTTGTCATTGCTGTTAGCAGTTTTGTGCTAACGCTAATGGAACGAGGCCAAAAAATGGCCTTGTTAAGCTACACTACACCACTTTGAAGCAGAAAATAGCCAATAAAAGTGCTGTAGCATAGCATAATGCAGCATAGAGGCCCTGTAGTGCCACTCATGCTACAGCATTGGCGGAGGAAAAAAAACCTATGCTATGCTCTTGTGGCGCTGTAGAATAGTGTAGCAGCGCACTGCTTGTGGGAGGAATCCCTCAGAAACCTTGCCTGTTGCAAAGTCACTGGTTAAATCTTGGTTGGGAAGGGCTGTCTCTTAATTTGGTGAAGTTTCTTTGTGTGTCAGCCTCTATACTACTAACCAAGTGATTTAAAAGCACTGGTTGTGCTATGAGTGATGGATTCATGGTGATTTGGTGATGGTAAGGGTTAATTCCTATGAATAATAATTATTAATGTTAATTAACTTCAAGTATTTAAATCTTGCACAGCTTCTTCTCAACCTTTTCAGGGAGGGAAATCCCGTAAGTATACATGGATTCTTCCTGCTGAGACAGTCAGGGAATATTCTTGAGGTTGTAAGTAGCTAGTACTTACGTGATTGGGCCTTTATAAGGGTTGGAGTGCAACTAACAACTGGTGGTATTGGTTCAGATGCGCTTCAAGACTTATATAAGTCACTACAGGTTGATTCAGGGCAGACAATAAGTGGTGTGGATTATGGTGGATGCGTGATCCAGTGGCAAGAACAATAAATAAGGCTTCTGGGATAATTTATAGACTGTCTGGTAGATAGTTATAATAATATCTGGTGGCTGAATGCACTTTTCTGAGTGACTGGAGGCTTGGGGGAATTGACCAGAGGAAGCTGGTGCTTAAACATTCTAGCAGGACACTCAGAAGCGCCCAATATCTTCCTTGTGGGACCTTTGAGGCGCACTGGGATCAAGATCAACAAATTTTAATCCCTTGGATAATTACTAGGTTAATATTAACAGATCAATGATGGTAATTTACTTTAAATTAAAGTAAACATCATTGATGCTGTTAAGGTTAACAAAACAATTGTTATCTCCTACCAGGCAGCGCTCAAAATTACTGATGATAATTAACTTTTAATTAATACACATCTTTTGATGTGAATAAAGTTGTTAACAACTTATTATCTCCTTCCTGTTGGCGCTCAAATTAATGATGTTAATTAAATTCCAATTAATGTACATCATTTGATGAGAATAAGATTGATAACAAATTTTTAACTCCTTCCTGTTGATGCCTCATTATGGGATACAGATCAAATGATGAGATTATGCTTTAAATAATTAATTGTTATAAATTATAATATTTATAAGCATATTTGAGGCGCATATTTTGTAATTTAAGTTATTTTTATGTTATATTTTACGGCTAAATATAATAATAGAATAAGGTAAAATAAAATATAAAAATAATAGGACAAAATATGCTTAGACAGAACAAAACTTGGCAAAACTAAACAGAACCTTTTGAGGTCAGACAAAACTAGGCAAAACCTATTATAATAATTTATAATCAGGGTGTTAAAGTTTATTAAGGTTTCAGTACTGTTCCTGTCATGTAATTTACTCATTGTGTAACATGTATTATATTAATTGTACTGTTTTTGTTCTAATAAAGTATAGTACAAGTAATATAATATTGAATATTAATATTTTAACAAATTATTACCTAAATTAAAAATATTAATTATGTAATATTTCATTGTAACTACTTGGGGAATGTCAGGTATGGTGATATGGAATGTCAGGTATGTTGATATGGAATTTCAGGTATGTTGATATGGAATGTCAGGTATGTTGATATGGAATGTCAGGTATGTTGATATTACCTCTGTGGTTGACATTGTGGGTGTGCCTGGATGAGTTTCTCACAACTCTTTGAGTTGGCTGTGACCATGAATTTCTTGCTATCCAAGCCAAATACAGATTGATTTCAGAGAAATTGATAATGAAATACTGGCTGTGTAAGACATTTTTCTGTTTTTTTTGTTTTTGTTTTTTGTTTTTTTACATGATCTTCTTCAAGATTTATATTGAAGTAATCATTCAATCCAATTATCACATTTTTCCAGCCCTATTTATTGAGGTTACTGTTGTTGGTAGCGCATCCTGCTGAATTCTAAACTGCAATCAGCTCAAGTAAATTTTCTTTCTCAAGGCTGGACCAGGGACCAG
>SMGU01001582.1:0-30117 GCA_004348175.1 Puccinia novopanici
AGTTAACACTTGCCCCCCCCCCCATGTCACACCGGTTGCACTCAAAACGCAGTCCAAACTGGTGTTGCTGCACTACAACCAACGTGTTCTCCTACACCAGTACCCTTCAACATCCACTGCAAAGAAAACTTGATTAACTGCCTGCAGTTGATATTCAGCATGCTCCAGCCAAGCTACCATCCAAACTCCACATATTTGCATATGTAGACTTTTTGGCACAGTCACTGTGCAGTGTGCACAGTGACTGTGCATCCAAGCTTGGTTGAATCAATATTGGAGAAAGGTTTGAGTAACACCACAAGCTTCCTTGGACTTTCAGCATGTCAAATGCAGGCAGTTGAGCATGTTTTTCCCACAGTGATCATGGCAAACAACTGGTCTCGCCTTGATTGTGTCAGTCAACATTTTCAATTACTTCTTGAGATGGACAAAGATGCCCAGCACGCCAACCAAGATCTGATGGCAATGTTTGACGATTCTGACGAAGACATCGACAAAGTGGAACATGCAATCATCTTCAATTGCATCCCAAACAAGGACCGGGACACATTCTCTGGGCATCAACAATTGATGGCAGATTATTTGGATGAAGATTCTGTTTACAACAATGACGACTTTGAGTGTTGGTTTCGAGTCACAAAAGGTGTTTTTTTCCACTTGTGCAACAATCTTCAGACTAAAAACTCCACTTCATATTTCATTCAAAAACCAGTAAGCTTTTCTTTTTTCTTTTTTCTTTTTTCTTTTTTCTTTTTTCTTTTTTCTTTTTTCTTTTTTCTTTTTTCTTTTTTCTTTTTCTTTTTCTTTGTTGATTTTTTTTTTTGTATTCCAGGATTGTACTGGGAAACTGGGGCTTTCCACCCCTCTCAAAGTCACCTGTACCTTGCGGCAGCTTGGATACGGTGTATCCTCCAATGATTGCATGCACGTAGGCTGGAAAAACTGCCCAACCGCTTGGGCTGGCCAGTTCACTGGGAAGGAGAGAGAGCTGACAATTGTTCTAAAAGCGGTGGCCACCAAGAATTGATGGATCTGGCATTTGTTTTTTGGCACACTGGGGACCAATAACGACCTCAATATTATTGATTGGTCCCCACTGTTTGACAATTATCTCAGTGGAAATTCATCTAGTGTCACCTTAAATATCAACACCAAAACCTTTCACCATGGCTATTACCTCTGCAATGGCATTTATCCATCCCGGGCTACATTTATCAAATCAATCTCTAATCCCTCGGAAATGGCGTCAAAACATTTCAATAGGGGGTATCAAATATAACAAATCCACCATTAGAAACCAGTTAATTATCAAAAAAATTATTTCTTCATTAATGGGTCCTAAGAGCTTATTGGTGAAGAACAAACATGTTTTAAAAAAAGGGATCTTTGAAAACCCGTCAATTACATAATGGTAGATTTGGTCATATTTGATACCCCCTAATACACCACAGGAAGCAGTCCAGAAGTGCATTGAACACACGTTTGGTGGGCTTCAAAGCAAGTGGCATATATTGACCTTGCGTTATTCTGCACAACATGATGGTTGAGGATTGTGAATCAGACTCTGATCCTCCCTCCTGTCCTCAAGGAACTTCCTTTGCTATTGTTCCACCAACATTATCGAATGACTTCAACCATTGTCACAACTTGGCAAACCATATCTGAAGCAAAAGGTATCATTGTGACTTGACACAAGCTCTCATTGACTATCAATGGGCCTTGTGCGGCTCCTCAACTGCACAACAATGAATAATTTTTTCTTTTTGTTTTGTCTCTTGCATGTTCTCACTTTTTCACATGTCTTTTTTGTTTTTTTATCTTGCTTTTTCCATTTTTTTTGTAGTCTTTCTTTCTTGATTTTGCAAAGTATCAACCATTTCATTTCACAAACTCAAGGAAGAGCGCAAAACAAAGAGAAAAAAATAAAATGCAATAAAAAAAAAAAGAATTAAAAGTGATCACTCCAGAAAGATGGATGGATCAATGTTGGGATCATCATTAGCACCATGAGAGTCCTCCTCATGTTGTTGATCATCTTCAAAGCCAGGATTGGAGCTCGGTACAGTGGATTGGGCCGGTGTGTGATTAGATGAGGCATGTGAAGTGTCTCCTTGGGATTGCTGATCTTTCCAATGAGCTGAATTGGAACAATTGTCCATATCATGGAGGATCTGTTCCTTTGCCTTTTTGAAGTATGCTGTGGTAGTCTAATTAGGTTTCAATTATCAAATGTGATGAAGAATCAATTTTCCACCCCATATCCCATAGTTTTGACATCTTTTATCATATTTTTCCCTTATAAATACTCTAAGCCCCAGTTTTTACTCAGTGGAACCCCTTTTGACTAGTATTATCCAGTGGACTTTATTTAGAATATAATTATAGTATAGTACATAGTTTGGTTAGATAAACACATATTCTAAATACATATTATATAGTCTAAATACATAGTTTAAATACATATTCTAAATACATAGTATATAGTAGGTGTATAAGTACATAATTAGTATCAACCAATCAGGATTCAGCTTTCAGCCATGAGGTTGTGACCAATCAGCTTGCAGGATTTACTCATCAAGTTCTGACCAATCACAACTCATGGTGTGGTAAGCCAATCTTCCTCAGGACTCAAATATTAAACAAACCCCACAAGAAGGAATATATCACAGACACAGGCCCCTTTCAATGTCACAAGCAAATCACTACCCAAGATTACACTAGCAGCAAGCCCCCAAGGAAATACAACATAACCCCTTCTACATATCAAACCACAACTCTGACACATGAAAATTATCAAATACACTCAACCACAAGTTGGACACAGGAAAATTATCAAATACACACAACCACAAGTTGGACACAGGAATAATCTCAACAATACACACAACCACAACTCTACCTATGCCACCATTATGCCCCCTCTTTGTTTTTCCTTCTATTTTGTTCTATGCACCTATGCCCCTTGTTCCATCTTCATATGCACCCACAAGTTGGCCTTTCACTCCTTTTACTATAAGTACTGCCTTGTTTTCCCTGCATTATTGTCCCCCCATCAGCTCACTAGGAATCAAGAAGTATTGCTTAGCACTGGTCATAGTTTCATTGGAGGCTATTATAGTTACATATTTTACATACCTTGTTTACACCAGTAACAAGTCTGGGTTTACACCACCTCTTCAAACACCCAACATCAAGATCAGCTCACTAGGAATCAAGAAGTATTGCTTAGCACTGGTAACAGTCTTATAGGAAAGTATTAAAGTCAACCACCTCACCTTGTTTACTCCAGTAACCAGTCTGGGTTTACACCAATCACCTGAAATCTCTGAACATCATCATCAGCCACATCTTATTCTTCAAGAGTCCATACTCTTGTTCTTGTTTATCTTTGCTCTCCCAAGCTTACCCAGAGAGGCAGCCCTTCAAGCACTCATCCCTCTCAAGCTCTATTCCTCAAAAGAGTAGTTCCACAATGGTTTAGCTCACAGTTTTCAGTCCTCAAGTTCTGACCAATCACAACTCACGGTTCAGCTCACTTATTTTCAGTCATCAAGTTCTGACCAATCACAATTCACGGTTCAGTTCACACATTTTCAGTCATCATGTTCTGACCAACCAGAGTGCATGATTCAGCTCTGACCAGTCAGGATACATGGTTCAGCCTTCATATCCTGACCAATCAGAAGACATGTTTCAAACTCCCACCAGCATAAATGCCTCAGTTGGAGTTCACACCAGCAAAAATACCTCACCTTTCAATATAAAAGGAGGGCCTCTCTCCCTCCAACATACAACCAGGCAATCATCCAGCCACCTCATCCCACTGGCAGGAGATCCCACTTCCGACCCACTCACCACCACCAACCATCATAATAAATTACCCTTATATTAGTCCATAGAAAAGAAAGAACAGTTAACCTTATCCAAAGTGGTGTGTTCTCAATCAGGCATTCCATAAAAGCCTTTCATACCTTTATATCAGGTATCCCTCTTGACTAAAGGTTAAGGAAGGGGATATGAAACCTGAAGAGTCCACCTTTCATATTAGTATTTCCCTTTAGTTATACATAAAACACAAAACACCATAAAATAACTCACTTCTCTATTTCACTCTTCTTTATCATCATCCACTCACACATTTCTTCTTTATCATCATACACTCAAATTTCTTCCTTATCATCTTGCCATACAAAACATTAAACCCTAAAACGATTTCCACTCACTAAAAAAAAAAACTTGATCAACTGCCTGCAGTTGACATTCAGCATGCTCCAGCCAAGCTGCCATCCCAACTCCACATGTTTGCATATGTAGATTTTTTTTGGTGCAGTCACTGTTCAGTGGGCACACTGACTGTGCATCCAAGCTTGGTTGAATAAATATTGGAGAAAGGTTTGAGTAACACCACAAGCTTCCTTAGACTTTCAGCATGTCAACTACAGGCAGTTTAGCATGTTTTTCCCCCAGTGACTTCTATCAGTTTCCAATAGTCTGAACATCTTTTATCTTAAACTTATCCACTCACATATTTCTTTATCCACTATAAGAGTCTGCTGTATTATCCATATAAAAGAGAAGTTGATCCTCGTCTGATTAGAGACTGCTACACATAGTTTCTCTAACATTAGTCATACACAATAAATAAATAAATTTGTTGTGTTAGCTCTTGTGTAGTACATAGAGGGGCATGTCTTTCAAACCACCCGTAGCAGTTGTTATACTTCATATATATCTGGAGTATCACTTATGTTATTTCCACCTTGCAGGACTGCCACCCATCCCAAAAGGAGTTCTCACAACGCTAATTCATATTCATCGACATATGTGCTCAGTTCCATGGACATGATGTCCATGTTGACCAAGCGTTCCTGAATATTGTTTGCGCAAGACATCTCAGCATGTTGTCAGCAGTTGAGTTTGATTGTATCGGTGGTTGAGGCTTCCATAAGCTTCAGCTTTTTCTTGAGAAGTTTGGTGTGGGTGAAGGCCCTCTTGGCTGCCTTCACCCCAGTAGGATGTCTTCCATTGTTGGTGGGAGTATTGGGAGTATCTGGATTGCCTGGAACGGCCTCGGTTGCTGGGGTGGCTGGAATGTTTGCTGAAGGTTGTGGGGATGGCAAGACATCTGATGCTCCAATTAAAGCAGGAGTCAGGGTGTTATCAAGGCTGATTTCCCACTTCAAAGCGTCCCACAATTTGAACCAGGCACGTTCAAAGGTAAATTTTTGCTGGTCTGGTTGTGGAACAATGACTTTGCTTGATTGAACCAATCAAGGGGTTCTGAACCTGAAGGTGGATTTTGCTCAATCAAGGCATAGATTCCACAGAACTTAGTGACTGCCAATCATATGTGTGCCCATCTGCAGGAAGGGAGGAATTAATAAATCATTGGTTTTGAAATGATGAAATAATTACTTACCGGTTCTTGAGGCTGTTTGCAACACGTTCTTGACCGGAGGAGTGTTCATTAAAGTGTTCAGTAGAACAGCCTTTTCACAAAACTGATTGCGCTTCATCGAGTTGGCAAATATTGGATTCTGGGAGGTGGAGCCAGCTCCTTGCCAGTTGAGCATCCTCGTTGTCAAGCCAATTTGCGCCTTGAACCATTGGTGGGGGTAGGTACAGTATTTGTTGGAAAGTTGTGTGGAGGAAAAATGGATCGGGATATAGCTACAATATAGCATCCAGATAGGATGCGCAGTACTTGAATATTCAAGATGCACTTAGCAACATCGCCAAGTGCTGCTAGATTTGGCAAGGGTTAGCGAAAAAATCTAAAATATTTAGCAAGCATTGGACATTTGACATGTCCAATGTGGCTGTTTTGATGCTAAACTAGCGCTGCGCGGGCCTTTATTGCCGCCGATGCGGATACTCTAAGGATTACTTTCCTCATCCTTCCACAATCTTTTCATGCTGCTACAAGTATGTTATATATCTTTTCTTCTCTTCTTCTTACCTTTCTCTCTTGAGCTCAGATTTTGTGTTTCAATTTCATTGATAATGAATGAACCTTCCACAATCCATTCATGCTGCTCCAGTCTATCATGACAAATGAATTACAATGTGAGATAAGTCCATTGATGATGAAGACAAGCAAGCACAAATGGGAGGAATCAATGTAAACGGAACATATGGTGAATTAGAATGCCATTCAAGTCAGTTAAGTTGACATTCCAGTTTGTTGGTGGTTTTTTTGATCACTTGCTGGCATTGTGGTATGTCAGCAGGTTTTTTTTTTTTTTTTGCACTTCTGTGTGTTTTTTTGTTGTACTTCTCTCTAGGTGTGTGTGTGTTTTTGTACTATGATGTGTGTTTTTGTCAGAATGTCTCTGGTTTATTTAGTGAGGGCTGGAATTAGAGGTTCTTCTTGCAAGAGTGTTGGCATGTTTTTGTATGGCAAATAGGAAATTTGGCAGATGGAATGTGGATGAAGCAAGGTGGGGGAACTTCATGTGAGAAAGATGAGGAGAGGGCTCGGTTGCTCAGTGGCCAAAGTGGCTCAGAATATTCACTGGGAATTAACCCTTTAGCCAACCTGACATGTGCACGTACCTACTCTTCCTACTACTACCGCTTAGTATCCTCTGGTGCGCTGTGGACTATCAGTAGACGCGCTTCCCTTGGCCTGTAGGTTGACATCTGTCCCTGACTGCCGCTTGTTTACAATTGAGAGCCAGCTTACGAGCCCGCGGCTCGTCGTTCGACCCAGCTGCCTCCTTGACCCTAGTCGCAGATTCTGTCCACCCCCCGACGCCTCCGACCAAGGTTCGCGACTTCAGCGCCATGAAACTCCTTGCCGTGTTGCGATACATGGCTTTTCTGCTCGGCTCCGTCGTGCTGCTCGACTGGTACCCCATCGACGAGCCCTGTCCCTCATGCGATACCCCCGAGATATTTGAGGCTACAACCGAAGACGTATGCAACGAAGAAGTGTTATGTGGCCGCCACAACACGGTGCTCCATCGCTGCGAAAAACCGGACGTCACCGAGCTTCGCCGTCGATGCGCGCAATGTGATTGGTGGGAAGTCGTAGTACCAAGGTGTAAGGGACCCCACCGAATCAGGCACAGCCGCGCTTGTAAGAGAATTCGAGCAGCTGAAAGAAGGAAAATGAGAGGTGTTCAAAAAGGAAACAGCGCGCACTGACCACTTGGCCACCAAGTTGGCACTACACTATGTACTACAGTATATACAACCCACAACAAGAACCGTTTCAACTAACTAATATTGAAATGGATTTATGTACATCTTGAGATGCAATGAAAGAAAAGAAAAGTCAAGATGTGCCTGAAAGCAGGTTGACAATAATGGCTTTCTAGAGTGGTCCATGTCTCCAACTGCACATATTTTTCTTTTGTCAGCTTAATGCTTCAACTTCATCATTAGGATGGCTTTTTCTTACGGAAAGCCTTGTTTATATAGCCTTGCATTGTAGCTTGCTGTTCCTCAGGGAATTTGTGTTCCTGTTGGGCAGTATACTTATTAGTCTAAGGTTTATCTTTGTTTTCATCTGCTTAGTGTAGCTTATGAGCAAGTGGTCTTGCTGTATTCTGTTCTGCCATGTTCCTTAACACATGAGTTTCTTTTTTCTCTGCTAGAAATAAATTGTTTTTTATTTTAAAAATTGTGTCTTTTTCTTTTCTCTTGATGGACACATTGGCTTAGCATCTAGTGTAACAATGTTTCTCCTCTCATGAACCCTAACCTAACAGAGTGGAACACCTCCCTGTCTACCTGTCTTTTACAATTTCAAAGCTTATTATGTAGTATTACATACAGTGGACAGGCTATATTGGAGGGGAGTAGGTGAGGAGCAAGGAAGGTATGGTATTTCTATGTGTTACAGTGTTGGAGGAGCAGAAGGAGGGGATCATAATGATAAGAGGAGGGAGGAGAGGCCTAGACAACCAAATCCTGGATGAAATACTGCTTAGGGTAGCTTATCATTGCACATAGTAATATATGCAGGCGCATGCCAGGCTTCACAGCCTTTATTGCATTATGCATGGAATTTTTGGTGGCAATGCAGAGACTGCATAGCAATATATGCAGTTAAATGCAGGGATTCACAGCTTTTACATGATGCATGGAATGTTTGGTGGCAATGCAGTAACACCACAGAAATATATGTAAGTGGATGCAGGGCTTGCAAAGCCCCTGTTCAATTAAGCATGGAAGATTGTAGATTGTGGCTTAGTTAATATGGCAATAGATCACCTGATGCTGTACAGACCAGATCCCCTGCAAGGATATCCCCTGCAGAAAAAATCACTCACTCTTCAGTATCAACCAGATTCCCTCTTCCCACACCAATCTAGAATAGTATGTACTGATACACCAGTTAATAGCTTTTAGTTAGTGGTTATTTAGTTAAGTAGTAGCAGTGTTGGTACAAGATTTTCCCCTGTAAGGGTGAGTCGTAGTGGTATTCATCCAAACATTTTGTCTGTAAGAGCATAGTGAAGGTAGTACAACAAATATATCAGTAGTAGAACATTAACAACAATTAGTAGTAACAAATTAGTGATAGTAGTAGTAGTACAAGTAGCAACAAAAATAGGAGGTTACAAGTGATTTAAGAGCTTCAAAAATGTATTAGCAGGAAATTAGTCATCAAAAAATTTGCCAAAATAGCTCATTTTTATTATAACATTGGCTAGTAGTAGCATCTATAGGCATTAGTGTAGTAGCAATATTAGTTATATTAGCATTAGTCTTGAGGGTGATAATTTCACATAATCAATCCCACTGGGTTTTTTATCTATCAAAAGAAGTTTTATTCGGTCTGCAAGATTATTGTTTAAGGTGAACTAGGTCTGATAGAGGCAACTATACATAGTAACTCTGTCTTGTAATCAGCCATCTATGTTTTCAAATATTGATTCAAGATTCCTTATATGTGTGTAGTAATATTAGAGGTGCAGGTCTTTCAAAACACCTGTCAGTTTTAATAGCTTTTACCTATTGAGAAATTGATTTCCCCCTCAGAGGGTCTTTACCAGATATCATTATTTGTCCCACAGAAGTTCCACAATGTTGCTAAGAATTTTATGGCAGAAGATTTAAACTCTTTGAAGTTGAAAGATGAGAGGTTTGTGTACCATTTGGATACTGGGGACTCAGTGGTTATCTTGGTCCATTTTTTGGAGGTCGGAGGAGTCCCACTGATACACCTTTGCAGGGGCACATTCTGCAAGAACATAATGCACTCTGCTGAAGATGGGTTCCACACAAGGATTCTGAATCAGAGGGTTTACATTTTAACCTCGAGTCTCAGGGCAAAGGACAAAAATGCTGAAAACAGGCTGGCTGGGAAGTGGCATTGTTGAAATTTTGTTCATCTCTGATGCGGAGCTTCTTTGAGGGGTTCCCATTCATGCGCGGGGTCTTAGCTGAAAACCTAATCTCGTATTGGTGTGATACCACTTAGGGCTCAACCTGTCTCCTGCTTTACTCTCAGCGACTCAATCTCATCTCATCTTCTTCAATCTTTTCAAGTACCATCAAGTAGCTCAAGATCTCAAGAAGACTCAACAGCACTCTGGCTCAGTGCAATTCACAATTCCATCAAGATAGATTGAGTACAGTACACTACCTCTTCTCTTCAACATCAAGCCTCTTTGACACCTAACATGTTCACTCTTCCCCATTAGCCCAACTATCCCTTCCTCATCTTCAAAAAACCCTCTTCATTGTCCTCCTTTCTTCTATCAAGTCCTCATATCCTGTTTGTTACCCTTTCTCTCTTCTGTTTTCTTCTTTCTTGATTTTTGGCTAAACTTTCTTTTCATGTCTTGTTCAGTTGCTTCTCACAGTTCCTCATCCTCCTATCTGAATAGTCTCATTGATTTTTACATATTTTTCCATTCTTAGACTGGTATGATTTCTTGTTTCTTTCTTTTTTTCTGCCTTCCGTTATTGATTTAATTTTTTCTTCTCAGTCTGGTATTAGTTCTCTAGCAATAAATTCACGTCTCTTTAGGCATGATTTTTGGAAAAATAGAATAGAAATTAAACCAACAGGAATGGATGAAAGATTGGGAGGGAGGGGGATGGTCTCCTCCTGCTTCTTATAAGTTCTCTAGCTATGTGACCATGGGAGAAAATCACTATATTTACATCTTGCAATTGTTATAGTCCTCATGAAATATGGGCAAATGCTCTGCAGAAAAATATCATTTGTGACATGCTGGGCTGGACCATGATCAGCTAGATGCAACTTATTTCCTCCCAGTGGGTGCGTCAAAGAGTGTCATATTCTCAGCACATAATATCAAGGAGATAAGATAACAGCAGAATTGTGCAGAATAATCACTGAGTTTACTGTGTAACATAGACATTTCAGGGAGAGAAAATGTGAATTGGGATAATACCAACAAAATGGAAGAATCATCAGGAATAAGATACAACAGAGAATGATCACATAAACTTAAGGATTTTCAAACATTTCAGCTGCTGGTACCACATAACCACAGTGTTGGTAGATTTGGTGACAGAAAGATGGAGAGACTACATCAGTTACAGTTGTGCAAATATCCCAACCTGGCTTGATTTAAAGGGAGAGCACTTGTATGCAGAAAAAAATACTTTTGATATGGGAAAAGCAGAGCTTAATTGGATTGAGCTCTGGAAAATAAGGAGGGAGTTAAACCATCAGGATCCCAGCAGTCTCACATATCATTGCAATTCAACTCCCCTTATGTATCATTGTTGCACACTAGGATTGAGTTCCAGTTGGGAGACACATACATTTGATGAATCTAGACCCAAATTGTCAGCTGGCAAGCCCAAACCAGTTACCCCTGAACTGGCTACATTGTGTTGTGCTACACCATCTGCCTCTTTTATTACTCTTGAATTTATTTTATCTTCATTTCCCTCTTATTTTATTATTAGCATCTTTTATATATGCTTATATCTACTCACCTGCTTTAGATAGCATATATAAGTTTTACTCCTTGAACTCTATTGTTCCCCAGATTTTCAGAAGATAAGATAATAAAATATAATTTTCATTATACTATTCCTCTTGAGCTTGAAGATATATCAACACATCACTACTTCAAGTTAGCTTGACTCCTCTCAAATTCACACATCACTGTTAGGATTCTTGAGCCTGAAGATCTCAACATTTCAGTGTCTGGGTGTGAACACCTTAGATCAGATCTTATCCTCCAAGGAGTAACCCACTGCTGACCCAAATTATAATTATCATAGACCAATATTATCACTAATTGTTGACATTTTCATAATAAACAAATTTGAGTGCCAAGTCCCACTCTAAGAAATCTTTTCATTTTTCCTGATTGAAAATTTTGGAAGTTACAGCCATGGCCAGGACACCATCCAAGCTGAGTTCAGGCAGCAGAATAATTTTCTGTGAGTTTTGTTTAATTATTTTGTGAGCCACTTGAGTGTCAATGCCATGAAGCAAGCAAGCATGGGTTCAGAGAAGGTCCTTATCAAATATGACAGTCTCAGCTGTTTGGCAAGTAATAAATCCACCACGGTAAAAATGATGGGCAGATTATACATGAAGAAAGGAATGCTGGTACTCACCGGTGAAGACCCAGAACTCTGCAGGTATGAACTGCATTTTTTTGATTTATTTGTATTTGGCGACTGAACAATTGTGAAGGTTGAGTGTATCAGGCTTCTTGAGTGATTTTCAAGCAGTTAGATTTTTTATGAATGGCTTTGATGCTGAGAAGAGTTCCTTAGGCATTGTTGTTGGAATTCTACTTCTCTACTCACTCCTGAACTCCCTTTTCTTTCTCCATCATTATTAACAACACTTCAATCATTGTAGTAGATGTGATTCTTAGTAGCATGATAGTAATAAAATATCACAGCAATGTAGCCTATGATCCTTTGTCTAGTAGTTATTTTTATTCATTCTAGTCTCATGGAGATGTTTCATCAATTGGTTGTTTGTGCTTTTTATTCATGATAATTTCTTTTATTCATCTTGACAACCACAACTTGGTCTGCTTGTACTTAGTCTATTTATTCAGCATAGATACAAGCAATCTGATGATTGGTTCTTCTCCCTCCTTTTCCGCACCACCTTGAGCCAATCCAGTGATCCTCTCTTGAGAATCTCTGCCCCTTATTAATTAAACCTTCTTCATCCTGATTATCTTCAACCTCAAGCTCAGCAACTCAGAAATTCTTCAATTTTACAGTTGCTCCTGGATTTCATCTAAAAAAGGGCTGGTTTGTTCTCCAACAGAGATACCATGAAGTTAAATTCCTTGTTGGATAGAAGAGCAGGTTGGCCTTTTTTCTCATAATCATCTGGATTAAAAATCACACAATGGTTCTCATGTAACAGATTCATCCACTTCTGGATTGGCTTTCTCAAAACCTGTATGCCTAGTTCATTATGGATCTTTGCCTTTGAAAACCCATGGAGGGTCATCTTTACTACTGCAAGCTTGGTTCCCTGGTTTTAAGCTACAAACACTGTCAGCCACAGAGATAATATCAACATACCTGACATTATCCAAGTGGCTAAAATTATTAATACTACTGTAGCTTGAAAAATGCCTCACTTGGGCCATAAGTCATCATGAGGTCAATCACATGATTAATATCACTCATGAGGTGCCTCATGGAACACCAGTGAGAAGGTTACCAGCCAGCCAGAAGTCATACAGGCAGTCCTTTGAGCGCTTCTGAGGCCCATTTTACAATATATAAACCACTGGTAATTCTTGGATTGTTCCCCAAAAGTCAACCAGTCAACAGAATTAGCCAACAATAGTTATATAAGCCCATCACAGCCTATAGAATATTGAACCAGTAGCTTTGCTCAGTGTTTTTGCCACTAGATACAAATCATCTACCATCAGTTACACTTTCACTGTCTACTCTGGCTATCTGTAGTGACCTCAACAAGTCCTGAGTGATCCCAAACTAGCTACTGCCCCAATTTGTTATCAGATTACTTATACTTGTTAAAGGCTCCATCAACCCAGTAAGTTTAATACTTACTACCTCAAGACCATTTCCTTTCTTTCTCAGCAGGAAGAATCCATTGATTTATCTGGATTTCCCTCCCTGGATCAGGTTGAGAAGAGCTTTACAGTCAAATACTGAAGCTATTACCCTTTTATTAATTACTCATACAAGAAAAACCTTACATTAATCAATCCAAACCATTTTTATCAACACTCAGAGCACAACCAAGTGCCTGTAAGCAGCTGGTTAGCAGAATAGAGGCTGACAAACACCATCTCCTACAAAAGAGACCACCAAAAATATTAATGAACAAACAACAAATAGAAATGAATTAAATTTAAATGTGTAAACATTACCTTTGGATATGGAGTAATTGTTAAGGTGGAGGCTGGATGTTTGGGTGGAGGCTTGATGTCAAGGACTGGTTCTTGGCAGGGGAGGGTGGGTGGAGCAATGGGGGAGGCAGAGGGGGGGGGGAGAAGAACATGGGTATTAACATGGTTATGAGACTGTATGTTGCATGCATGCAGTGTGTTGCATGTAGTCATGCAAAAATTCTTGAGGTTGTTTAACCTAATTTGAGTATTTATGTGGATGGAAATTCATAGGACACAAAAATAAGTGGGGCAGAATCCTGAAATTTTTGATAAAGTTTAAGTGCATAATTTGGCAGCTACAACACAAAAAAAAAAAACTGATCCAAGGTATATGACCAACACAATTTGTAACCAATGGAAAGGTCAGATCATGGCCTATCAAATGGTCTAGACAGATCTTGAGAAAGTGGCATGCTTGGCCCTCATCTGGTGGACGCAACTTTTGTCCAGCCAAATTTGATTTGTTTCCATACCAAAAAGCTGACATTGAGGGCAAGCCCCTCCTTTGGAGACTTGCGTTGGGAGGGGCGCTTGTGCCCGCCAACGCTCTATACCAGGCCCTCGGAATTAGGAGGGGCTTGGGAGGACCCAGGAAACTGTTGTGATATGAGTAGTGGATAGATTATATATTTCTTCTCAGGCTAGCTCAAGGAGAACTACCTTCTCCACTGGGCTGAGCCACAGCCAAGTAGGCTATGTGACCTAGGTCACAACAGAAACCCCCCATAAATGTGGGTAACCAAAAATCTTGATTTTGGAGAAAATTCATACATCGGGGGGCACCGGGGACTGCCATTTTTTTGCTGATTCATACATTTTTGTGCGTTGCTCAGAGGAAAATTCCCGCGGGATGCCTAAAATCCCCGCAGCCATGCGGGGTTTGGCAATTTTTTGTGGGTTTAGTAAAATTTCAGGAAAATTCATACATAAAAAGGCCTCTTTCGTGCGTACCCTTTTTGATGTCAAAACCGATTCATACATACCCATTTGGTGCGTACCATTGGGCAAAAATTACAAAAAATTCATACATTTAGGTTACCCACATGTTTCGGGGGTTTCTTGGGTCCTGGCTTGGGTTAAGCTCGCATGCATATCTTTTTGCCCACAAACAATTTCTGCCAAAAAAACGGGAAAATCACAAGTCGATCGCGACAACTTTAGTCCTTAGCACTGATGGGGATTTTTATAGTGGGTTTTTGCAACTTTTTTTGGTGTCCCGACCACCGGGACGTCCCCCCAATGAAGTGGTATGCCACGCGCAACTTTGGTGAGCGGTTGTGCGGGGGGGATCCGAGTTTCGTGGTTATAATTAGTTCGGGAGTGGCCCAGTGGGGCGAAAAATGAAACCTACCACATGATTAGCAAAATTTGTAATCCACCCCCGCAACAAAAACTATGTTTTTAAGTAAAACTGCCACAATGAATCAATTTTCCCGTTGCAGCCCATGCCCATCCCAACTTGGATTTCCACATCCCAATTTGGAATGTAAGGATTTACCATCCCCACACACCTTATCGTCACACGCACACCTTGGTAAGGCAAGGAAATTGTGCTAAGTCCCAAAGTCCAGAAGATGCGCCGTTATCTTAAAAGATAGCTCCTTTGCCTCTCAACTCAACACCCTCCATCTGCCTGGCGCGCTACATCCTCAGTTTTCACCTTTCATCTCCGTCTGCACTTTCCAGAACCCAATTATTCTCTTCTCACTTGTTCCAACCCCAGAATCCACCTTTGCTTGTTCAACTCGCCCAACAATTTCGTGTTGTGTCTGATTATTTCCTTGCTCACTTCTCCGGTAGCCCACTTAACCCTATCCAAGCCAACTATTACCAACAAGTACCTACCCCAGATCTCCAACAACTTTTCTGAACCCCCGCAATTCACCATGAATTCAAACCCAACAACTCCTTTCCCACTAGCTCGAGAATACCCCCTCATCAGCAACTTTGCCGAGATCCTAGGTGCTCCCATCACTTATGAGGTTCCAGCACCTGCAGGCTCAACGTTTGCCCCCAATGCACTGCGCCTGGTTCGCAATGTTGGCGCGCCGTTACCACAATTTTCATCTCATCCAGCATTATTCACCATCCCCGGCACCCAAATCGCTGATGCCCAGTCTTTTGTGGATGCCATGTGTTCCACCATCCGGTGGAACATACATCGATTCAAGAAACCCTGTACCCCCGCTACATCTTCTCTTACATCCATTACAACTTCCGATTCAGCCCATTACAAGCCCACAATCAAATTCAAGCTTGAGTATACCTGCCCAAGCCGGGGCTTTCCTGATAAAACCCCAAATTCTCGGAAACAGCACCACATATCTGCTCGCTGTGGTTGCAAAGCCCGGTTTTGCGTCTTTTCCCACGAAGCTTCAGGCTCCATCCGCGTTGAGTGGCATTGGAAACACAATCATAACCCCCACTCGCATCACTCAATGGTAAACTCTCGAGCTCCGGTTGCCGTGGACAATTGGCTTAAGGCTCGGGTAGATTCTGGACTGGAGTGGCGACAGCTTCAGGGATTAATTCAGCCACCTGATCTATGTGATGTGAGTAGACCTGTCAGCTTACCTGGACATTCACATTTGTCCGGTCATATCCATCTATAAATCACATCTAACCCGAAGTTTTTTAACAGATGGCCTCCAGTCAGATCAAGCCAGAAGGCCTTCGCCCAATGTACGACCGAGCCCGCTACCTCAAAAAAACCAGGGTTGCCGTAACTGCAAAGCTTGATCCCGATGTGTTCAAGTCTCTGGAAAGGTGGGAGAAAGACCTTCACAAACGGAACTGGAAAACCTATTCAAGGTTGGAGGACTCGGAATCGTTCATATTTGCCTTCCACTCATCATGGCAAGCGGAAAAGTGTCGTGTTTTTGGGCGACAAATGATCATGGTGGACGCTACACATAACTCAGTCAGCAATTTTTTCCTTTCGGACGGAAAAAAGATCAGCCTTTACACTGTCATGATCCGCGACCCTGTTGTTGGCAAAGGATTACCGATTGCGTGGGCCTTCACAGCCTCGGCCGCAGAGTGAGCAGCTATTCCATCTATTGCATTTGAGGTCAAGCAGCCTTCTGACATTTGCTTTGGATTCTGTCAAGGGAGCCACTTGCTCTTGTACTTCAGTGGCTTCGAGGTTCATTAGGCATGTCACCCCAGGCAGTCATGAGTGACTGCGCATTGGCCATTGCCAATGCGGTTAGCCATGTTTATTCAGATCTTGCAAACCAAGCCCCAAAGCACTATTGGTGCTTGTTCCACGTACTCAAGGCCTTCAAAGCACAAGCTAAAACATACTTACGATCTCGAGCCGACGAGGCATTCACTCAGTTCAAAAAAATAGTCTACAACACCAACGACCCAACTACATTGTTTGATACATTCTGCACCCATTGGCGTGGTGTCAGTCCTGGATTTGCCGCATACGTCCAGAAGCAATGGGGTCCCAGGCTTCAAAATTGGGCCACTTTCTTCCGAACAGTAAGTCAAGATAGTACTCAATTCTCTCTATTTATTACTTATACATGACTGTCCCCATGTGCAGACAATACACCAGGGTGTGCATACGAACAACTACACGGAGGCTTGGCACAAGGTCCTCAAAACGAAGTACATCCCGCCGCCGGAGCGCAAACGTATTGACGAAGTCGTTTACATATTGACGGCTTCTGCAGAGCCAAACTTCCGCTGGTCCGAGCTCCAGGTCAACGAGAACTTTGTCGGCCAGACCACTAATCGGTTCCAGAATCGAGCCAAGGCCCTGGGCGAGAGTTACTGCTCGCTTTTGCTCCAGACACTCGGGATCCGTGTGTTGCAACACACCAATCATGTGCGTGATTACAACTACCCACTGCTCACTGCTAATGTGAACATCAAACTCATCAGCTTCTTGGTGCTACGTTTTAGTTTGACATCGATTCATTTATGAATCCCATGGAAACAACTTACAAAGTGGATTTTGTTAGGCCTGCCTCCAGCTGCAAGCGACAACTCACTGGGTGCACATGCAAGCACTTCAAGAGCAGTGGTAGTGCATGCAAACACATGTACTACCTTGCTCGTGAACATGACATGATGGTCGTTGAGGGTGGTGAGCTGGAAATAGGGTATCCCCAGGACCCTATCGACCTTGAGTCACTGGACTCCGACATTGAAGTTGTCGGACCAGGAGGATTCTTCACTCCCCACAAGCGGCATCTCGGCTTTTGCGAGGTCACTTCCCAACCCCCAAGGAAAGTAAGGCGGCCAGCTTTGACTGAGGACTTGCCGGCGTTCACACAGAGGAATATTGCACCCCTCTGCCGGACCACCGTTAATCCAGTCGGTGTATCTGGGAAACCCGGCATCACTATGACGACGACTCATCATACCGGCAATCAAGCGGTTGAAATGGATGCCGGGTGTGCAGACCGAGTTAGCCTGAATCGTCGGGCGGAGTCATCAGCACGAGCTGCAATCAAACAAGCGCTAGATTTGATGAGTAAAAAGGCTAACCGCGTGGAATTTGCTGCTAGTGCATCTCCTCTCCAAATGCAACACTTTATGCAAGCCTTGCATCGGTTACTCCAAACAGTTGAGGCCAATTCCCCAGGCGTCGTGGCACGGACTCGTGTCCGTGAATTCGCCAAAGTCGAGCAGGCCGGTGCGTTGAACAGGAAGGAGATCGAATCACTCGTTGGCGAAATGCAAATGGATGCCTGGGGGTTTTTGAAAAAAATCAACAAACTCTTGGCTGACACTCGAAACCGGAACATGTTGTGCGAGGCTGGGACGTGTCGGTACATGGAAGAATACCGGGAGAGATCTTTTGATGTGTTGGGGGTGTTGGAAGATCACATACGGGCCGCGGCGGGGAAAAAACAACATCGGTGAAGGAAACATGTTTTATTGTAGATAGTTTTGGTGTTGGTGTTGTGCTCTTTTTCCTGTGTTGGGGGGGACTGAGTAGGTCAGGTACCTTGAGCACCCCCTCCCTTTTAAGGCTTCGGTCTGCTCATGTGAGACGAGGACTTAGGAATAATCTTGATTTCTTGGTAGCGATAGTCCGTCACCGGCTGGGATGGAGACGGATCAACGGGCGGGTGCCTATGTTAATCTGTGTAAATCTTTGTGTCTCCGGCCGGGATGGAAACGGATAACCGGCCTGGTATCCTTGTCAATCATTCCATCACCGGTCGGGATGGAGACGGATCACCGGCCGGTTGTTAATGTCAATCATTCCGTCACCCGTCGGGAAGGAGACGGATCACCGGCCGGGTGTCCATGTCAATCATTCCGTTACCGGTCGGGATGGAGACGGATCACCGGCCGGGTGGTCTTGAAAATCATGGACTTGGGTTTATTTGCATTTGTTTCTTGACGCTCATCTTGTGTCCTCCGCAGCATAGTTACGATCAGTGTTTCGGTCCATGCCATGCATTTAGCTGGGCCGTTACGCAATTTTTGTAACGGCAACATACATTCTCAGGACGATCTTGTGGTACGATTCAGGTTCGCCCCAGTGGGGTGACTGCGGATGAGCAGATGAGCGTTGAGTTGAGAAAGTTGATTGCGAAATAATTTAAAATTTATTTGATTAAAGCGACTCTTTTGCCATTCCTTTTTCACACCACACTCTCTTTGCTTAAGTCACTGTGATCAATTGTATCTTCAACCGCTGTTCCTCTTTTTTTCTTTTTTTTTTTCTTCTTTCACGAGAGGATCATTTCAGTCCATCATGCCACACCACCAACACCGCAACCAACTCACCACCGACTCAGCTGATTCAGCCAGTGCCATCCCACCCTCCTTCGACCCTGCACTCGCCCTTCCTGCTCCCCCTGCTCCTACTGGCTCAGACAGCCCAGTGCTACCCGCCATACCACAGGACAACCAGTCAACACCCCCACCCCCATCAGTCAGCCAGCCAACCGATCCGATCAACAATCCGATACCCGACTCATCCAAACCAAACAAGAACGACAATCCGCCAACACCCACTAACCAAACACCGGACAACACCTTACCATCTCTCCCTCCCTCTCCAACGAACACTCCCGATACCAACAACAACAACAACAACAACAACAACAATAACAACAACAACAACAGTGGCAGCAGCAACAACAACAACAACAACAATAACAAACACCAAAATGACCCCTCTCCGGCCCCAAGCCCACCCAAGTCGGCAAACCCAGCCACATCCACCCAAAGCACCCCTCCACCCACGCTCGCAGCATCTCCATTAACCAAAGCCACATCAACCGCATCCAGCCCAGTACAGACCGAGCTACCCACCCAACCCACTACCATCGATACCACCAACCAAAAGCCGCCCGATCAGGCTACCACTACCAAATCATTTGACTCCCATGCTCTCCATCCGCCCCAGAACTCCCGTCAGGATCAAAGCCCCGCCTCTCACATGGGCACCATCCTCGGCATCCTCATCCCCGTTGTCATCGTCGCTCTCATCCTCGCAATCATCATAGCCATGATGAAGCGCAGGAGAAAACAAAAAGAAGATCATGCCGATTTCCCACAAGATCTCGTCAGTCCATTTCTTACTTGCCTGCCCTTAACTCCCCTCATTTTTTTTTTTTTTTTGATTTTTTTTTTTTTTTGGTGCCATATTCATATTCACAGTTTCAGGAAAAGAACTCGTTCGATCGCGACATGGATCGAAAGAGTCTCGGCTCGGCTTCCATGGGAGGGATCCCCATCAGTCAAGAGATCAGTCGCACCTACAATTCGCGCGTCGACCCCATCTTTGGGCCATGTCCGCCCTCCATCATGGAGCCACACCATGCCCCAGCCATCATCCCTGGCCCCATGCCCAGCTACCATCCTGGCCAGATCATCCACTACTCTCCCTTTCCACCACCGCCACAATCCTTCAACCTCCATCGACCCAAGCCCCCCATTTACTTCTCCGGCCATACCGAAGCGTCCAGCCTCTCGTATGCCGTTAACCCTACCGTCGGTCATTCTAGTCCCCCTCGATCCCCTGATCAATACGATCAGAAGAATTTGGCGTACGTCTTTGATTCTTCTCATCCCATGTATCCCTCAAGCTGACATTATATATTTGTGATTACAAAAGTTTCGCTATCGCCCATCAGGACCCATACCCATCGCAACCTGACCCCTATGCACACCCTATGGGCAACAATATTCCCATGCAAAACATGATGCCCCCCTCAGTTGTGGTAGATCAACCGGCACCCACTCAAGCGTTGGCCTCGCCCAATACACCCAACTACCAACAGCAGGTAGACCAGCTTGACTTTTTTGGACAACCGTCTCCGGCCCTGACGATGGTGGGCCCACTGACGACCGACTGGAGCGAGGCCAGCGTCGCCAAGGCTGTATCCCTTCCCGAGAAGAACGAGCCAGTCGGCGATCATTGCTTTAGTAACCCCATGAACCCTCACCCACAACAAAGCTATCTCGACTGCGACAGCAGGGGCTCCCAGCAGATCATCCCCGATCAAAATACCGACCCCGCTCGCAGGCTCTCCGGCCAGGACTGGAAACTCGCTAGCCCACACCCCGCTAGTCCCCTGGGCGAGATGTTCAAAGACAACGCATTTCTGACCCATGACCCTGCTCCTGAAAAGCCCTCTGACCCCACTGAACCCGCTCTCAAAGTGATCAACCCTTAAAAAAAACTGATGATATCCTTGCTCATAGAAGCGAGCACTCCCTCCACCCTTTTTTTGTTTTTGGAAAGAACTGCGCCGTGGTCGAGCTACCTCGCTCCATCAATATCAGATATCCCCATTTCCATTCATTGACCTATTGAGACCTTGCCCAGACGACTCTCATTTATCCTTATTATTATTTTCTCACTCTTTTTCATTCGGGAGTTGCCCCATTCAATTTTTTTTTTTTTTTTTTTCGTTGGCTGCGTCGATGTTGTCGGGACGGTGCCCGCTGTGTCTATACTAATTCCGTTATCTGTGTTTATATATTTTTTGTCTCTTTCTCATATATATTTATGAGACATTGATGGCGCTGCCTAGGCGCCGATACTGCTTCTGTTTCTCTGCCTCTCTTGCACACAAAGACTGCGTTCTGTTTTTTTTTTTTCTTGCTTTCCAGCTTGGCTTGGCTTGGATGGGCTCTCGCTGCCTCTTTTACACTTTTTTTTTTGGCTTGCTTTTTTTTTTGGCTTGCTTTTTTTTTTGGCTTGCTTTTTTTTATGGATATGTTGAGGTGCAGGGATTGTGTGTTCTTTGGGTAATGCTTCTTTCTCTCTCTCTCTCGAGAAGAGAGAGAGAGACTTTTTCCCTTTTAATTTTTATAACAAAAAAAACATCATCATCTTCATCATCATCATCGTCTTCTTCACTCCTTTAATCTCACGTTCCCTTTACTTTTTTTTTTTTTTTGCTTTTTTGGTGGCAGGTCTTCTTTTTTCTTTTTTTTTAAAAAAAAGGAATTTATGTTTTTATCTTCGGGGTGGAATATGCGGGTTCTGAGCTACATATAGTGTGTGTCGACGGTCGACCCCCGCCGACGGACGCGGGACGCGCCGCGCTTTTCCCTATATGTGCCCCGAAGCTCTTCTCGTTCTCTCTCTCTCTCTGTCTCTGTCCCGGCTGCGTTTCTCTTCTCACAATCATGACGATACACACGAACAACAACAACATGAAAACGTGGCACTTTTTTTTCGCGCCTCTTTGGTGTGTCTGTGTCTGTGACGGGGCGGGTTTTTTTCTGTGATGCGATAATTGGGTGTGTGTACCGGTGGGCAGGCTCTCCAGTGGTGTTTGGTTCATTTTATTGTGGGCATGCAGGACAATCAAGCTGGGCCTGCAGTGGGCCGGTGCAAGTGCTGGATTCTCACAATCCCACTAGGGGACATCAACAGGTCAAGTGAATTCAAGGTCACCATGGGTTTTCTTTTTCCCTTGTGTATGCTGTGGTGTGGGGCAGCACAGAGACAGCCTGTAGGGAGGCCAAAGGACATAGACAAATCTTTCCTGCCTTGCGGTTGGAAGTGATGCAGCTTTAATCTGACTTTCAAAATGAATGACCATTTATACAATCAATTATTGTAGAAAAGCTAGTCACATATTTGGCTTTTCTTGACACAAAATTCCACCACAAGATGAAAATCAAATTGAGGTGTTTTTGTGTTTGATTAAACAGCATAAGACTTGAGCCCATTTGGTTCACTCCATCCCCCAGACATAAAAACTGAGGCTTTTTATGCTTTCAGCATGTCAGCCAGAAACCCACCTTTGTGAAACTTTTGCAGAGTACAATAGCCTAATTTGAAAAGATTTGAAAAAAAAATGTTGTACAGCTACAATTTGAAAGTACTCCCAGCTCATTAATTGACAGATTTGATCTTAAGTCTATTTTGTGAAAGCAGAAATACAATTCTCTACAATATATTCCCCACAGGGCAGCCATGAACATAGATATCCTCACAATGAAGCTTCTATTTTTCACTTTATCTGCATTTGAATAATCAACTTTCTCTTTTTTTCCCCTAGGTTATTAATTTTGACTTCATCTAATTTTTTTTTTCTTTCAGTTTTTTTCTTGATAACATTTTTCTCTTTTCATGCACCAAGGGAAGCTTTCAGGCACATGTATAGCAAGTGCCATAAATAGTACAAAAGGACCCTTTGTACTTTGTTTGGAAGCCTCTAAACAAGTGCCAGAAATTTTCCCCTGGTGATTTTATGGTTATGAGTTAAAGGAGAGCTCCTCTGAATGTTATGTGATGATCTCCAGCAGTTTGGCATCCTCATGAATCAGAACAGTCCATGAAATAGATTAAATCCATACCTATATCTCTTCCAAAAGCATAGTTATTGACTTATGAGGTATAAATACATAAGCATGGGCTTCAAGGTGTCTCTAAAGCCACCTGTTGAACATGTGGCACTCAAAAAATAAAATAAAATAAATCAAACACTGAAGTGGCAGCTTATTAATTTTATGTGATGAATGCAAAACCTCCAACTTCCTCAAACTGGGTTTATGACACCAGTAACCAAAGAAAAATCGGCCGACAGACCAAGTCCCACTTTGGGTGAGAGAGACATACAGTAACATGATTACTGCCACTGTAGCACATCATTATTTGGAAGACCTTTTTTTCAAACCATATCTACATTTTATCCTCACTAAATTTTTTCCTTGCTTTTTTTATCACCAGCTTGTTATATTTTGTTCTTGTTTTTCTTTTCTTTTTTTCGTTTTTTTCTTCTCACTTGATTTTATTTATTTTTTATTTTGCTGATCTCATTTTTCCATTTTTTTGTTTTGAATATTTTACTCATTTATTATTCCTAACTTTTACTTTTTTTTTTGTATTCATCATAAGACATAACCAGAAACAACAGCTTAGTCTCAGTTTCTTTTTACCGCATGCTGACCTATATCTTCACTCAGCATTTTGTTCTTTCTGGAGAAAGTAGAGCTTTTTTATACATAAATTAGTGGGAATCAAAGTTGTCTCAGCACTCATACATTCACATTTGTAATAGGAAGAATGGAGGACTTCTCATCACCCAAATTCCTTCATAATCTGGAACTTCTAACAACAGTGGACTGCTACACTTTTTGGACGAGGAAGCGTAGTGTAGTGGCCAATTTTTTCTCCCCGCCAACACTGTTGCATAAGGGGCTCCAATCTGATAGCAATAGATCAAGTACTCTATAAGAATTCTTCAGAAGTTTTAATCCTTCAGAATTGCCTGTTTGGAGTGGGAAGTAGGATATACACAGCTTGAACATACTTGAGAAAAGACAAAAATGATCAAAGAAAATGGATACAATTCTTGTAACCATCACTCAAAGCCGTATTTGTCCGTAGGAGAGGGTTTTAAATCCAATTCCCCCAAAACCAGGCGGTGAAGCAGCATGAATGTGGGACCCAAGCCTATTCTAAATAACTTGCTTGTATGTATAAGGTGATTATGACCAAGATGGGTCATTGACCACGTAATTGACGATTTTCAACACACTTTCGGCTTTCTTTTTACTGACCTCCAAGACCTAATTTTGATTGGAGTCGAAGGTGTTGCAGTTTCGGCGGACAATCGCAGAGGCAGAGCGAAAATGAAATCAGTCAAACACCGGTGGATTCTAAGCATGCTATTCACGACCTTTTTTAATTAAACCAGGGGATTTGCAAATCTTACCTCATCATGATTGGCAGTCTCTTCTTTCCATGCAAGGCCTACCGAAGTTGCTGAATCCTGCCGGACTGCTTCTGCAGCACTACGACATCGAGTCAGAACGACTGAATTCGTAACCAAAGATAAGGTAAGCACGCGTAATCCTGCATGTCGAGCTGCAATCACTTCCGGTACCGTCCTATTTTGATTTCATGGGTTGTTTCGGCACATAAAAAAAGAAAAAACGGTGGAGAGCCAGGATTTTGAATCATGGGTTCGTGATCCTTTTAGATTTTGCTACATTTCTTCTTTTGTTGAAAAAAAAATCACGTCATGAAATGACTCACGACATCCCGACCACATCTGCGCCCATACTCCGTATAAACAGACCTTCCGCTCTAGTTTCGTAGGTGGGTCCAGTCACCTGCTCATCAAGATAGAATAATGACATTGGCTATCTAACTGTCTAGATCGGATAATTGAGAATGGTCCGCACCCATGCATAAACCCCTTCCTGGACGTCTTGTGGTTGCAGCCCGACATGAGAAATGGATCGAAAGACCGATTTTCTCATTTCAAAGTCATACGCTTTTATTTGGAGTGGAAAATTAAATTGAATTCCGCCTCAGACATCAGCAGATGTTTTATTGGTGGAAACAATACATGTAAGCTCAAAGAGTGATTGCAGAGAAAACCACGAACCATTAGACATGGGTGTAAACCGAGGACCAACAACATCTGCATTCGGACCAATCAAGGGATTAAAAGCTGCCTGAAAAACAAAAAACCATGAGCCATTCATTCGCTGGTCTGCGTTTTTTGACGAGCCCCACAGGGGAGAGCGAAACCTTACTAAGGAAGGTAATGAGACATGGTCATGAAGTGCGAGTATAGTTCCCACTGGAATACTCGGGTTGACAGCGCCTGCTGCATTGGTTACTGTCATATATGTGACAAGATAATACAACAATATACGGAAAAGAAAAGGTAGAGGTTAGAAATTGCGAAGTAATGCAACATAGAGAGAAGATTACGAACTTATAACTGCATGGCAGCCTAATAATTTGAACAATCGGACGGTGAAAATGACGTCTTTGATTTGGTAACCCCTAATTTATATCACTTCAGTAAACCCTAGATAATTGGCTCCCAGATAGAAGAACTCACTCGTAATAATGGAGCCTTGGACGTTTGGATTGATGGTGAAAATTGGGCTGGTTAGCGACATGATAAATTTTCAGTGAGTTGGATCTTTTTTAAAAAAAAATCACCTTCCGGATTGACAAACAACACGAGTTTGACCCAATTTACCAAACACTAAGCCCCTAGTCTCATGACCTTGAACAACCGAAATAGTTCGTAGTCGAGGCCACTGATCAATCTGATCATAACGAATCATTTCCGACTCTTGGAGCTTGGTGGCAAGTTCTCCAAGACCAGATCCACAGACGATTCCGACCTTTGGCGATTCATCTGGGTTCTTGAGTAGCGCTCTGATCGAATTGTACGCCGGTTTGAGTCGGTCATCAAGTGCCTCGAACCCGGCTAGTAAGGCTTGAAAACTCGGTTCCGACATGACACAGGCGGAATGCGCAATTTGATTCGACAACGACAGCAAGAGTCAAGTGAGCAACCAAGGATTAAATTCAGTAGGTACCGTTGTCCAGCGAAAAAAGCAGATTTCAGATTATTCAAATCTTTTGACTCCTGAACAAATGTTGAAGTTCAGCGTGGGTGGAACAATGTGTATATTTTGTAAGTGGAAGACGGGATGGCGTACCTGATTCTCCAGATGAAAGGCTGATATTTATAGTGGTTCTCTTGCTCATTCGAGTTCCTCCAGCGATGGTCAGAGTCGATCGCCGTGTGCATGGCTGGATATGGTTCGTTTTCAGTGGGGAAGGGTTCCTGCGCTGACGTCATCGCCTGCTCGACTTGCCCGATCAAAGACTCGAGAGTCAAGAAAGAAAAAATAATAAAATAAAAATAACTAAAAATAAAATAAAAATAACTAAAAATAAAAATAAAAATAAATAAAATGCACAAACCAGAAAGGAACAGACACCTTGAAAGAAAAACACCCCTGGCGACTGGAGAGACTTCAAAAGGCAGGCCAAGTCTTCCATCCCCTCTGGCACTGATTTGGCTATTTCGCTCATCGAAAGACGCAGGCAAGAGCAGCGCATCGAGACTAACCCCACAGACTGCTTTTGCTCCAGCTCACATCAGTCACAAGTAGCTGTAGATGCCCTATCTTGGTGAAGCTGTAGTTGGCCGTGTCCACCCACTTACATCTTGCCCCCAACCTTACAAGATCTCTAGGGTGAACTAGTGAAGTGTCATGTTGAAGACTTGATTTCAAACCACGATGATATTTATTTTCAGTCTAATTTACTCTGTAGACGCTTTATCAAACAAAACAAACCAACAAAGTGTTGAGTTTAACACCAGAAACCTCGAATAAGGAGCAGAAAAAGTGAAATACAATAAGAGGAGCCAATAGTCCCCATGACAATTAATTATCTGTCGAGATTTCCTGAAAGGATCTTGAGGCTACCACCAAGAGCAAATAAGCCTCGGCCGAAACAGCTGACTCAGTGAAGCGAATAACTTGGCCCGCAGGATGTCCATGATATTCGATATTCCAGTCACGTCCAATATTGAGCTGAGTTGACAGGGTGGATGGAGTTCGGGTTGCGCCCCTTACAGCGTTGTAGGGATTACTCGGGCGTCCTCCACTCCCCCAAAAGTTAAGAAATATTTCAGGTTGAACGATACGATAAATAACGAGAACGTGTCGGAAGCATTACAAAGAGTGGCAAGATGTGGCATTCTGATGATTTTGATGGCGGGCTTCTGGATTGCGTAATTGGGAGCTCCGCCGTGCTAGCATGCACGCGTGGAATGAAAGATGCCACGAGGGGCCGTCAAAAGCCACGTCGCGATCTTCCTACCTTCCTACATCCTCTGTAGCGCGGTGTTCTTGTTCACAAACACGTTTTGCTCTTCACTCCTGCCGGCGGGAGATAAGCGGGCTGCGTTCCCCGGATGAGGAAATGGTTTGTTAGGCTTGCATCCGGGGCAGGGACTCTGCATTCATACACATCGGGAATGATGTGGATCCAGCTTGCTCACCGGAACTTCAAAACACATGCAGCATGCCAGAGGCGCTGCGTTTGAGTGAGAAGACCTGTCGAGCTGTTACCAGGGCCTCCGGTAGCGTCATGACTCTTACCGGGCGGAGCACCCATTCAAAGACTTTTTCTTCGGATGTTTTGTACCAACCGCAATGGCCATTAGCCATGTCCACTAATGTGTACATGTGGCTTGTACTAGGCCTAGCTTGAACTAAACAGGGCTTTACCGCGAGTGGAGTTGCAAGAAATGAGCAGGGCATGTTCATATATACAACTTGGATACTAACTTCTTGATATTGGGTACAGTACGACCAGTGGCAACTCTTTGGACATCAGCACTGCTTGAGACATCGTTTCTTGAGTCGGAATTACAATTCTTCCATCATTGGCCGAGCATAAATAGAGAAGGACTGGCGGCACTCTAGCAGACTCCAACACCATCCCAGCAAAACGTTCCAAAGAATCCCCATTTCCTATCGCTGAAGCTCCCTAAAAGCAATAACACTATCTTAACTTGATCGATTCCGCCCTTATTGAACCATGTTCTTTCAAGCCTCTTCAAAATTTCTCCTCGCTGTAGGAATCGCATTATGCGTTTCTTCAGCAGTAGCAGACAAACCGATAGCACCCGCTGAAACAGTCTGCGGCGCCTGGTGGAGGACGTTAAATCGCGATCACCGTAAGATGACAGTCAGAATCGTAAGCAAATAACTAGGAAATCTCTGCTTTTTTTTGTCAAAAAAAAAAAAAAACAGGATGGAGACGTTAACCTTAGTGACTTATTTACCATTTGAACAGTACGGCAATAAACTTGAGCCCGTCGGTAGTATACCGGGCTCCCCACATTATGTGAGTCAACTTTTTATTCTCTGAAGAGAAAGTGAAGCTCCTAATTCCCCCATGCCCGATTTGTAGGTGCGCAACTTGCCGCAAGGAACCGGGGTGAGTTTCCCATATTTTGCAGTAGTTTCTTTGCGTCCGCTTTCCAAAGAAGCGGCCTCGCAAGTGGCAGAAACACTCACATCCCTACTGACGTCAACTATAGGCTTGTGGTTTTAATTATGGCGGCAAAGGCTCATACGGAGCTTGTCTATGGGATGGACAGAATGTCAACACAACAACACCACGCAATCTAGCGCCTGGTTGGATTAGCGGGTGCGTGAATCGGAAGGATGTTTCTTCCACATTGAGGATGTGACGAAAAACTCACAGATTATTCAACGTCTTTAGAGCGCACCCCGCAAACTGTGGCAAGAAGTTGTAAGCTTTTCATTAGACCGAGTGTTTCGTTTCTTTCCCTGAAGTAAAAGGCGATAAGACTGCTCATCTATCGACGCTTTTGGTATAATGTTACAGTTATGCCAATACGAAAAAAGTTCACATGGAAGGCATAGTTGTCGATGCTTGCGCTTTTACTGATGAGGCTCCAAAGATTGGCATTGCAGAAGGTTGCTCGACCATGTATGTCACACAAGATGTAAGTGCTGCGATTTCATTTCTGTTTCTCTCTTGATATTCAAAAGGGTCAATCATCCTGACCGAGGCCCCTTGTATCCCTCTCCACCTCATCAACTTAGCTCTTTGACAAACTCACTAACACAAAGAATGGGGATGCGTCGAAATTGAAACTAGTCCTTGATGACTGGGATTTGTAAGTGACTCCCCTTATCCAAGATTTGAAATTTCTTCTTTGGCTTCTCGTCAATATAATTGCTGATGATATGATGGTCGTTTATTGGCTTGTAGTGTCAACACCCCAGCTGAATAAAATATGTATTCAGTCACCTCTCCCGGCGAAAAAAAAAGACAATTTGGCCTCAGTTTCCGTCTTGATTTTTTCCTTCTTCTTTAAGATATTTATGAAAAAAGGACGCTTTTTTTTTGCTCCTAAGATATTCGTGACCAGATGCATCGTTGTTACTCCCGAGCTGTTCCACTTAGTCTCCACAGTAACTGAATTGCCTTTTAGTTTAGAATGTTATTTCTGGCTCCAAAAAGAGGAAATTAGCAAAGCACAATCAAATGGAAATCAAGAAGGGAGCCTGATGTTTGAAAACAACATCAAGGATCCTCTGTGATGTTGTAGAGACAGGAAGACACGGAGGCGCAACAACCAGATGAGGTTGGGGTTCAGGAGAAGAGGAACACTGGGGATCTTGTTCATCTCACCTTGTTTAGGGTTAACCTTATAAGCAGATTTTACCCCGCTTAGAGCTTTTCTTTTGAAAAAAGTGCAATTTTGGCACATGGCATTGCACACTAAGAATCTTGTGACAACCAGCTAGAGACAAAACTAATAAAAAAAAGGGGGAAATCACAGGAGGAAGTGAAACTACAAGAATCAAGAGAAATTAAACCATAAACACTTCAAGCTTGTGTTTTGTCGCTTCTCTTTGTATCACCATCACAGGTGATTAGTCTGCTTGTCTCTTCTCATGATCCTTGCTCCCCAAGACTCTCTTATGTGCTAACTAGAGTCCACTGGCATTTCTCAGGTTTTTTTTT
>SMGU01001585.1:0-19148 GCA_004348175.1 Puccinia novopanici
GAAATACTTCTGATTTTGAGCCGCTCGCCTGTCTCCTCTCTAGTTTATGTCACCAAGGATTATTCCGGTGGGCTCCCTCGGCTGATCTCATATGACTTTGCACCCCTTGTGATACAAGATAGGCTATAGAATAGCGTCTGGAACGCTGCATTTCAGACTACGCAATAGCCTGAACAGGCATCTCGGTACAGCTCGTTACACATCTGCTCGCTCGCTCGCTTTTACATGTCAATCGGGGATCCGTCGGTCGAACCTTCCATGGCTTGCTGCGCGCCACGCGTCAACCACAAGTTGGGCTAGACACTCAGGAGCCAGAGTTCGCTCACCGGCCCCCCCAGAGCTGTAACTGCCGGCACATAGTGTTCCGCCGCCGGCCACCCGACAACTCCACCGGTCGGCACACGGAGTCTGCGCGGCCCACCTTGAATACCCGGATATAGCTATTTATATATACCATTGCGACATATCCCCTCATCTCATATACTTTTCCAACCCTTATGCCTGTGCCCGCCGCCCACCCTCCCCGCCTACCTACACCCATTCCACTCCCCCTCCCTCGCACCGTCCGCCAACCGTCCCACCACTACTCATTTGGCTCACTCCATCGCTAGATACACCCTTGCTAGATCAATACATTACTCCGCAGGCAACACAAACCACTATGCGGCGACGCAGACGGCCAAACGCTTCCTTTCAAACGATTATGACAGGCACATCTCGACGTAGCCGCACAGGACAGGGCCTACGGCGGCAAGCTGCGCAAGACCAAGCCGAGCTGAATAGTCTTGCCCGTGAGCTCGTTGGGCAGGCATGACTTGGCCTAATCGATAGCCGATACCATCTCACCGGGCTTCAAAACATGACCTACGACCTTCCAATGATTGAGCCGCTAATTGGAAGCTATGCCGAACCACATTTTGATGAACTAGCCGATGATCTTCCAAGCACCGCCCACGCCAGATACCACCGCGCCCGACGTTATTCTGAACAGCGAGAATGCATAAGTCGAAGATGGAGCGAACTCGAAAGCAGTGTCACAGCCGCATTTACCTTTTGTCAGCAGCAGACCCGCAACTGGGTTCTTTTCTCGGTCGAGCCTCAAATCCCCCCAGACGTATGCACTTGCGCGGCCGCCGACATCCGCAAGCGACGTGTAGATTTGTTCGACTTCGTTGGTAAGCACGCATGAATCCCAACAAGCCATCCTGACTAGGTAGGCTGATGACCCATTCATATGTTTGTAGGATGGCACCGCGCAATCCAAGTTGATTTCTGCAAATGCATATCCGACGTTGTTCGACTGGTCTATTATGGTTACATCTCTTGCTCCCCCGAAGCCCCTCGCACCGCATTCTCGATTCGTTTGCTTCAATTTCATCACCACTTGTGGCAGTCCTCGGCCCTTTCTGCATCCGCTTTCGTCAAAGCCCTCACAACATTCCTGGAGTCCCACAGCCTACGACCATCGTACTCTCGAGGCAACAAGTTCCGCCGAAGCAATCTCCTCGTTCCATTCGGCCATAGCGTAGACCTATACCGACGAGTGTTGGCAAATCAAAAACAAATCATGGCTCAAGGGATGCAACTAACAACTGCCGATACTTGGGCAAGCAAGTGCCCCCGCTGCTTTGGATCCAAATCCGACGAAGTCAAGGTGAATCCCCTCGAACCCGATATTATCATTGCGATGGACGGCAACTTCCAGCAGCGTCACTATGCGTATGCAAGCAAAGATGATCCACCCGAGTCGAAATTTCCACCCATTTTCATTCGACCATCCGACATTAACCCTGACGCCGCCCTATTCACCGCTACTGATGAGCTTGCCCATGGTATTGATGTGAGTAATTAGCATCATGCTACACTAACACCAAGACCCGATCTGACAAAGATTCCACCTTGTTGTGCAGCCACCATGTGCCGACACCCACAAAGCTGCTAACGACACTCGCGGGGCAACGACATGGGAGAAGTGCGACGACAATGGCCTTTTTGGCAGCACGTGTCGGCATGATGTCCCTCTGATATTTGTCAACATTCATAAGACAGGTGAAAAGTAAGTCAATCTTCTCTCCTCAAGTTATGTTGGCAGCATCCTCACCAACAAACTCCTCTCCAGACTGTACTACCCAGTGTCAATTCTCCGGAAGATATTGGCTGAGATGCCTGATTATTGTATAGGCATCCTTTATGATCTTGGGTGTCATTTGGAGACACACATCAAGAAGGTAAATTGGGTTTTTTCCTCCTTTCCCCCCGTCCATCAATCCATTGATCTTTAATTTCCATCTGACGACATCTGACGATTTCTTCCCCTCTTGAACACTGGGGCTGGACAATGTAGTGGAACCTACTGACAGATTGCAAGGCTGACCTCAATTTTGGCACGTCCGTTTTTCATGCCTTTGTGCATGAGTGGGCGTGTCAGGTACGGTACAACCCTCGCTACAACGACTGGTGGGGTCTGTCAGATGGGGAGGGCCTCGAGCGACTCTGGTCCTTCCTGTCCCCCCTGATATCCTCGCTCCGTGTATCGACCCGGCTTCATCGTTTAATCGCAATCGAGTCCCGCGCAGAATACTTCACTCGTGATCTTAACATACTCGCCGGTAAGCAAGCAAACCAGGTGCCACTCTCTCTCGCACATGCTAATTCCCGTCCGACCATCTCAGCCCACTGGATATTGCAGAAACTCCAGGTTGCCGAAGAAGTCCGCAACGATGCACTCAAGTCCCTCAGTAACCTTCACACAATACCAAACCCCCACATCAAAGGCCGCAATTATACCAATGACTTTTTCCAACAAAAATGGAACGATGAACGTAATGAGAGCTGAGACAGAGAACACGAGGCGGGTGAGCTGAGTGTTGAATGGCCGTGGAAGGATGGATTTCTATCATGGAGAAAGAGAGAAAGACAAGACTGAAGAAAAAGAGAAGAGACCACATACCTGAGACAGAGAACACGAGGCGGGTGAGCTGAGTGTTGAATGGCTGTGGAAGGATGAGGAAAGGATCCTGCCACGGCCTCTGTCTCAGGTATACTACAACAAAGATGTCACTGATGGTGAAAGGTGAATGACAGGTTTGTAGCACACAACTGAATAGATGAGAAAATGGAATGACATAGAGAGAAAGACATGACATAGCTCAACACCCCCCCTTGCTGAAAACCTGGAAAGAGAAAAGAAGAAAAAAGGAAAAAGGAAATAGAAAAAGAAGAAATACGACTTGGGAGGAGAGTTAAACAACACCAAATAGGGACCGTTGCCTTTCAAGGAGGACTCGAGGGAGTGGTTTTGTGAGAAGATCTGCCAGCATGTCCTGGGTTGACACGTGTAGGATGGAAAATTTTCCGTCCGCCACGCACTCACGCACAAAGTGATACCTGGCGTGTATGTGCTTGGTTCTTGAGTGATGTTCTGGGTTCTTCGCCAGAGCCTCGGCCCCTTCATTGTCGATGTGCAGAGGAATCGACTCGAGAGGTCGGACATGGAGTTCGGCAAGGAGGCGGCGAATCCACAGGCCTTCCTTGCAGGAATCGGCTAGTGCCTTGTATTCCGCCTCCGTGCTGGAGAGGGAGACGGTCGGTTGTTTGCGAGATTTCCACGAAATTGCGCCAGACCCAATGCAAAAGGTGTATCCAGTTGTTGACCGTCTGTCATTTCTGTCCTCTGCCCAATCCGAGTCTGAGAACCCGGAGCATGTCAATGCACCCCCGAGACGCAGGCGTAGCAATTTGGTAGTGATGAAGTAGTTGAGGATCCGCACGGCTGCCAAACAGTGAAAATCCGAGGGATCCCTGAGGAATTGAGAAAGTCGATTAACTGGAAAAGAAATATCAGGCCTGGTGCATTGGGATATCCAAAGCAGACTTCCAATGAGCTGGGCATACGGACCTGAGGAGGCGGCCTCATCAGCAAGACGCGGTGCCAGAGATTTGAAGAGGAGGTCGGTCAGAGTGGGACAGGGAACATGATTTCCGGACAGAAATCTTTGACAGATTTCCCCGATGTAGTGAGTTTGAGAAAGGAAGATGAATTGCTTGTCATGGTCGCGCGAAATTTCCATGGAGAGGAAGTGGTGTAGTTCCTCGTCTGCGCCAATCGTGAAACGGTTGCCGAGAGAGGAGATGATGTTGGAGACAAAGTCCGGTTCACCAACAACGGAGAGATCATCGACGTGTGTGGAGATGGCCCCCACAAGTTTGTTGTTGCGGAGGCTGAAGTAGAGAGTTGGGTCATATTTTGAGTGAGAAAGTCCGAGCTGAATAAGAGCCTGATGAAGCTCTTTATTCCATTGTCGTGGGGACTGCTTCAGACCGTAGAGAGAGCGTTGCAATTCGCACACCCAGTCCGGGTGTAGAGGATCTTCAAAGCCGGGTGGTTGTTCCATATAGATGGATTCGTCCAGGTGGCCGTTGAGGAACGCTGTCTTAAAGTCAACCTGCCGACCTGTCCACTTTTTCACCGCAAGAAGACTGTAGATGATTTGCAGTGTTTCAAGTCAAAGAGTGGGGGAAAAGATTTCATTTTAATCAATTCCTTTTTTCTGAGAGTAGCCCATGGCAACGAGGCGTGCTTTCAGTTTTTGGATAGAGTGGTCCGGTCGACATTTGACCTTAAATATCCATTTCGACTTGATGATTCGGCGTTTTTGAGGGCGGGGAACCAGTCGCCAGGTCTCCATGCCCATGAGGGATGAGAACTCCTTGTCGGCGGCTTTGAGCCACTTGGCTTTGTCTGGCGATTTGAGGAGTTGTCGCCATGTCTTGGGTACATCAGGATTATCGTTGGACACCGCAGATTTGGACCACTGACCGAAATGATCTGGTTGTTTGCGAGTTCTAGTGGATCTACGGACTGGACGCGGCGGAGATTGCGGCGGTGGGACGGGATTGGAAGTGGATGCAGGAGTGGGAGAGGGAAGGGAAGGAGGTGGGGGGAGGGAAGGAGGAAGGGGAAGTGGGACTGGGGATGAAGGAGAAGGTAGGCAGGGGGGAGAGCCAGCAGGCGGAGAAGGCATGACTGCTGGGGAAGGGGACCTAGCAGGGCTGGGGATAGGAGTAGGAAGACGAGGAGGAGAAGGGCGGATGGAGATGGGGGAGGAGTCGCTATCAGAGCTACCGGAGTTGCTGGATAGCTTGTCTGAATCGGAGTTGATAGGCTCCGGCGAGCGCAGGGAAGTGAAGGGAGCAGGGGGAGTGGGACGAGGAGTAGGACAGGGAAAAACTGTGGGATGGGGAGGGAGAGGCTGCGACGCAGTGGGAGGAGCTGGAATCAATTGAGGTTGAGGTGGGGGAGGGGAAGGAGGAGAGGGAGTTGGAATGGGATGTGAAGTCTGAGGCCACGGGAGGTCCATGATAACGGAACATGAAGGAGTCGAGATGGTGGATCCATACGGAAAGACTTTATTGTTGAAGAGGACATCCCTGGATTTGAGAACGGATTTAGCTTGAAGGTCCCAGAGTCGGTACCCGTTGCCGTTTGGAAGATACGATAGCAGAATGGAGGGTTTCCCTTTATGATCAAGTTTCTTGCGTTGAACCTCGGGAACCTTAAACCATACTAAACACCTGAAAGGATGCAGGTAGGCTGGATCAATGGTGGCAAGGTTCAAGAGAGTGTTAGGAGACTTGAAACCAGCTGGAGTGTGACAGGGGATAGAATTAAAGGAGAAAAGAATGTGATGGAGGGCATCTGCCCAGAAGGATTTGGGGAAATTGGCTTGAACGAGAGCACAGCGTACTAAGTTGTTTATGGTTTGGTTGTTCTGCTCAGCAACGCCATTGCTTTCAGGGGAGTATGGAGGGCCGAGATCATGGTTGATGCCGGAGGAGGAAAGATAAGAAGTGAAGGAAGCAGAGAGGTATTCCCCGCCGTTGTCGGTTCGGAGGGTGACGATTTTGTGAGAGCCGGATTTTTCAAAGAAAGCTCGAAAGGATTTGAAGCAGTTGAAGGCATCGGATTTGTGTTTCATAGGGAAAACCGACGTAAATTTGGAGTAGTCATCAACAAACGTGATGATGTAGGAGAAACCTTCTCGGGATTTTTGTTCATAGGAACAGACATCAGAGTGGATGATTTGACCAGGAAAGGTGGAGCGGTATGGGGAGCGAGACTTGAAGTTTGTGCAGTGCATCTTGGATTTTACGCAGATTGTGCAGCGTTGGAAGTCGGTTTCATTCAGAGTGGTGGGAGAGATATTGAGGGAACGTAGGAGCATCTTCAAAGGTTTGAGACCTATATGAGATAGACGACAGTGATATCCATAAAGGGAGGTGTCAAGATTCAACTTTGAAGACAGGGAAAGAGCTCCAGACGTAGAAACAACAGTATCAGGGGAGATAGTGGATGATTGCCTTACTTGACTTGCGGGTAAGTAATAGAGGTTGTTGCGGTGGTACCCTCGACCGACGGATGTGCCAGTAATCGAAACATTGGTGCTGTGGTACAAATCACATGAGTTGGATGTGAAAACAACGGTGATGTTCTTGTCGCACAACGCCGCCACCGATAGCAGTGGTTCGTGAAGACTGGGTACCACAAGAGTCTTGACCGTGGTTGGGACATTAAGGGGAAGGTGAAGGGAGCCACAGTGGGAGGATTTGACAACCGAGTTGTCCGCCAATCAAACCGGTGTTGATTTGGAAGAAGGGTTGACGATGGATGAGCTATAGGGAGTCATGGAAAGGGAACAGCCAGAGTCTATGTTGAAGTCTTTGACATCAGACAGTGGGTCTCCAGAAGTGGGAGAGAATCTGACTGTACAAGCCGATTCTTCATAATCCTCCGAGAACTCAGAGAAAGAGTCATTGTCGCCGGAGTAATCGCCGAGCTCGACTACGGTTGTCTGACCCGCCTTCTGAGACTTAGGCTTGTTGGGAGCCGATTTAGAGGAAGAAGACGGGTTACGGGCCAGGTAGTCTTCGTGCCGCTTCGTTTTGTAGTCCTGGAGAACCTTGGAAGCATTGTTGCACGTGAGGAGATCATGACCGGGACGTTTGCAGAAAGTGCAGAAGGATTGCGACTTCTGAGAGGTTGAGTGTTTGGACTTGGCCGTAGAGACCGTGATGGAGGTTCCTTCATCGGAGTGTGCCTTGCGACGCAGGGATTCTTGTTTCAGGGCCGAGAAAATTTTGGTGGGCGGCACCCGTTCTGCGTTCATGAGAGAGGAAACACAGTTGATCCAGTCGGGGGGAAGGGAAATTAGAAGGGCAGCCGAATAGACGTCGTCAGCCGTAAGGGGATTGTCGTCAGAAATAAGGGAGTTAAGCTTCTCAGCGAAGCCCCCCATCTCCTTGATGTGAGATTCGACGTTGTTGCCAGTCATCTTGGCCTGGACGAGTTTCCTTAGCCAGTACATTCTTCCACCCAAAGTAGAATCTTGATGAGCAAGATGCAGAGATTCCCAAATTTGGTAGGCGTCGTTGGGAAAAGTGCGGATGTAACAGTAGTTGGAGGAGTGGATGGTTCACGTGATGACTGAACAGACTGCAATGTTGTCGGTATTCCACGTGGAGGGATGGAGTTTCTGATCAACTAGGGCAAGAACATAAGCTACGCCGGTAGCTTGAAGGTGAATCTTCAGAACGAAGCTCCAGTCTAGGTAGTTGGAGTCCGCCCCCGGAGCGGTTAGTTGTTCAATGCCGGAGAGCTTAAGGGCTGCATGGGAGGAAGAGTCCGACGAGGACTTGGTGGGAGCGACTGGGTCGGACATGGTTGGGGTGATCCTTCTATGGGAGGGACACGGCAAGAGATAAAGAGCTTGAAAAAGGAGGTGTTTAACGTGCGGCTGGAGCTAACTGAGGCTCATAACCTAATGAGAGCTGAGACAGAGAACACGAGGCGGGTGAGCTGAGTGTTGAATGGCCGTGGAAGGATGGATTTCTATCATGGAGAAAGAGAGAAAGACAAGACTGAAGAAAAAGAGAAGAGACCACATACCTGAGACAGAGAACACAAGGCGGGTGAGCTGAGTGTTGAATGGCCGTGGAAGGATGAGGAAAGGATCCTGCCACGGCCTCTGTCTCAGGTATACTACAACAAAGATGTCACTGATGGTGAAAGGTGAATGACAGGTTTGTAGCACACAACTGAATAGATGAGAAAATGGAATGACATAGAGAGAAAGACATGACATAGCTCAACAGAACGTGTGTATCACGTGAATACTAATTGGACATCCGAGCGGCAGCAAGTCAAGCTTGGGCGACTCTTGTGCCTGGAGGAGGAATTGAACGCTGCATGGTAAGCACGCTTGATTCCTATATTGCTATCTGCAGCATGAGCTTGACTTATGCTCATGCTACATCTCTCCTGACAAGGTCCTCCATTGTCATGACACCTGCACAAGCCATCAACAGGGCACACAAATGTGCCACGGTCGCGCGCCAGTTGGAAGCACAAAGAAGGATTGTCTCACTAGTGGATGCGGATGCCGACATCAATATTGGTGAGCATTTTCTACCGCTCATCTTGTTGCAGCAAGCAGATTTTTGAATATGAGTTTGTATCCTACTCACCAGATCCCCAAGACAATGACCTTAACAAATTATGGTATCTGAAGACCGAGCTTCAACGCAAATTTTTGGCGCTTGTCAAAGAAAAACAGCCTCTTCTTCGAGTTTGCCGCACAGGGGAAAGCACTACTCTTGGTAAGTGCATAATTTTTATCTTCCGTTACGTAGGATGGTGTTGGTGTTACATAGAACTGTGCTGAACTTTGGTTTGAGGACATAGGTACCTGGGGCCAGCAAAAACTCACCGAGGCTTTACACAAACGGGCAGGCAAGCTACGCACAACCCTCAACACCTACAACCGTCAAGCCGAGGCGTTTGCTACTAAATATCCAAATCACCCAGCCCCTTCCACCATAGAATATAGTGATCTCTTGGCCATTCAACCCGACGATGCCTTCTGGAACAATGGCATTTTTACAAACGCCAACGAGCCATGGGCAGTGGACCCAGTGACTCAGCAGGGTATACAACAGCTAGCTTGTCTGAATCGAGCCACCAAGGAAACACGGCGCCTTGGTTGGGAAACGAGGCAAGCAATGGGATGGGCAACAGAATACCACGACCGTATTCTATCCACCTTGGATATCTCCATCAACTATGCTACATTCCATCAGCAAGAACCTGCGATCCCACCTGAGCTCCTCCTCTTCTGGAACCATTCCCACCTGCAGTTCCATCTCACGGACGGCAGCAACAGTTTAACAATACAGAAGCTGTGCTCGATCTCATCGCTGCTTCATTCGGCTTTTTTCAACATATGCAATTTGAAAGTCAAGTGGCATGACAAGATCTTGGCCGCTTTTCACCAGATGGCTGCACAAAACAACGACAATGAGCTGCTGGCTCAATGGAATCTTCAAGTCAGTCGTACAAAGTTTGCGATCTCTCAAGGGATACTCTCAGGAATCCCGGGGGACTACCAACATGGCTTGATCCAGTTGATGAAGGGGGAGGATACCGACGAGGAACAGACCACCGAGGAGGAACAGAACAATGATGAAGGTCAAAGGGTAAATTCGGCTTCTCCACAGGAGGCGCCTGCAGCAGATCCTGATTGGGAAACCGATGCTGATGTAGATGCCAATGGGGAAATTGATGATGAGGAGTTGTACCTCGATGACATGCAGTTCATTTTTATTGAAACATTACGGGCTGATCTGGAGCAAGAAGCTGTGGGTGATGAGGTATATTGAAGTTTTCCTGTTATGATTGTTGTTTATATTTGATTTAAGCTCCCTAGTGTGGTTGTCTTGTCATCATAGTGTACTCTCATCATGAGTCTGTCATTTTAAATGTAACTTTGCTGGCTCTTTTTAAAATTTTTTTCCTTGCTTAAAGGTCCATTTACATGATCACAAAGGATCATGCAATGTGTGTATGATCATGCTTGCTGGTCTGCAGTTTGTTATGTAATCATGTATTTTTTACCATGTGCCTGTTGGTAATTTTCTTCCCATCAAGGGATAAAGCCCTGCTTGGGAAACTGGACTCATTAATCTTTGTGAAAAAGCCCTGTGTGGAACAGAAACTGGATTCAATACTCTTTGTGAACCACCCTCCTGTTGTTGTATTTTTGCTTGAAAACACTTTGTGAAGGATGGCTGGTTATCACTCATGGGGCTGGTCATATTCATGATTGCAAATGTATTGCACAACAACATAAGGTTTGGCTGGCTGAGTGGAGAAAAATCAGATAGGGAAAATATATCCCCTACTAGTATGTGATTGCAGTTTTGGAGCTGGTTTGTATGATAGTTAAAAAGATGTGTGAGGATTCATCCTTATGGGCCTTAGTAAAAGCAGATTCTTCAACAACTTGAGTTTGGCTGGTGTGAGTGAACCCAAATCATAATAGTGGAATGACATCTCATGATGATAATCATTGTTCCAACAGTTTGTTTCATGTAATTCCACCTGGTAGTCCCTGTCAGCTATGTGTATGAAACTAGGGGGGTCCAATGGATATGCCTAGTACTAGCACTGTGCTGAAATTATTAAAAGAAGAGATTACTATCAATCTACCTAGTGTATTGCTACTCTAGTTAAACTAATGTCCCCTTTTGGCCCAATCAAGGATGGCTTAAGGTAGGAGATACCTCTTTAAGATCAACTTACTTGGTATACAAGTGAAGAAGGTAGAGGTGACAACTGAGCTGTGCTTATATCAAAATAACAACAGAGTTGTTAAAAGTAGCTGGCAAGCACTTAAACTGATTGGCTGCTTGTCAGAGGTGGTGGTCTTGCTGCAACTACTTTTAAGGATCAAAGAGAAAGCTTTTAAATCGGGCTTTTAATAAGACTAACTATTGTTCCAGTGGTAAAAAGTTATGGTGATGGGGAGATGGAAACACTACTCTAAAAGTAGGAGGAGGGAATTCACTGCACTAATAATTATATGCTGGGGTGAATCACTGAGGATCAATCTCAAGGCCAAAGAGGCCACCTTTTATATTCTTTAGGTCTCTCAGGGAGAGCTCATGGTGTATCACACCATTCTTACATAAAATGATGCCATAATGGTGTCATCTTGCACCATAATAGCTCAATTGAGTACTTCCATTCATTCTATGTCCCCATGACATCATGCATGCATTGTTATAACCAATTGCCGCATGTGTCAACTTATTTTGAAATAGAATGACTTGGGAATAGTTCTCACAGACTGTACACGTGGAACTTTCTCAGGTTTGCTCTAACTTCAATTATGTACAATTTGTATTATAATTGAAATCCAACATAAATCTCCTCTCTCATTGTATAAATAAGTTTTGAACTGTATTCATTTCTTATTTATGTACATATTCCATACACTTATTTGCATAATACATATTTTATGGTATGTACTTATTTTACTGCTCAGTCCACAGCAATACTTCTTATGGTACTTGAGTTACAACAAAGTACCAGAAGTAGTAGGAATTTATGGGTAGGCCCAGTGGGTAACCCTAGGTAAAATTACATGAGAAATCCATTTCTGAAATAATATTTAAGGATTTCTTTATATTAAATGAGGTATAATAATATTATTAAAATATGCAGGCTTTTGGATACTCTGGAGTATCTCTAGGGCTGACAGTCCCTGAGTTGCACTATGGCACCTCTAAGTAGTCTGCGCATATTTAACATCACACATAGTGCAACTCAGGGATTACTGGTTGGAATTAAATCAAACCAAGTCTTGGAAAAATGTTTTTGATCATCAAAAACATTTTTCCAACACTTGTTTTCATGTAATTCCACCTGGTAATCCCTGAGTTGCACTATGGCACCTCTAAGTAGTCTGCACATATTTAACATAATACATAGTGCAACTCAGGGATTACTGGGTGGAATTAAATCAAACCAAGTGTTGGGACACTGTTTTTGATGATCAAAAACATTTTTCCAACACTTGGTTTCATGTAATTCCACCTGGTAATCCCTGAGTTGCACTATGGCACCTCTAAGTAGTCTGCACATATTTAACATCACACATAGTGAAACTCAGGGATTACTGGGTGGAATTAAATCAAACAAAGTGTTGGAACAATGTTTTTGATCATCAAAAATATTGTTCCAACAGTTTGTTTCATGTAATTCCACCTGGAATTAAATCAAACCAAGTGTTGGAACAATGTTTTTGATCATCAAAAACATTGTTCCAACAGTTTGTTTCATGTAATTCCACCTGGTAATACCTGAGTTGCACTATGGCACCTCTAAGTAGTCTGCACATATTTAACAGCACACATAGTGCAACTCAGGGTTCCATTCATCACAAATCACTCTTAGGAGTTAGACTAAATTACATATTTACACATCACTTTATACTGGCCATTAACATGTCTTTCCATGACATGACATGGCATGAGATCACATAGTATTTGCTCCTCTATACTTGCCATCAAACATGCATAACATGGATCACACATAGGAGTTGCTCTAAATTACGTGTTCACATGTCACCTAGGTGTAGCTCTACATTACATATGCGCACCTCTAGCTGCTAGTTGTCACTTTTCAATTCAATTTTGGGGTGTAGGCCAAAAACAAGAAATATGCAGATTACAGTCCTCAGGCGTAGGTTTTTATTTTTTCTGTAGAACCAATTTCACTGTAACATCATGAGAATACAATGCACCATGAAAGAGACAAAGAAAAGCACATTGATGATTGTAACCACCGTTTACAGAGATCATAACAGGAAGTGACAACTGAAGCGATGCTGACAAGAGGGGATGAGTCCAAAAAAACTACAACACCCTGATAGGAGGAACCAACAACTGAAGCGATGCTGACAACAAGAAGGGACAGGGACAAGTCAAGATAAACGGTGTGATAGGAGGAATCCATCAACCAAGTGTGGTTGCTTTCTGCATACCTTGGATGATTAGTCTGAATCCTCTCCTTCATAATCGCTCCCGCTGTCTTTGCTGGTTTCCCCATTGGGGCTTCCCTTCCTGCTCTTGCTGCCACAGCCGCTTTCTTCACGCATGTCCCGATTGGGTACTGCCTTCTTCCCCTTTGTGCAACCAAGCTGGGATGGATGTGGCGAAGTGACCGATTGGTCATTCAGGACATCTGGAATGGAGGGATCGTAGACAATATCGATGAGGTTTTTGTTGAGGTCAAGGTGTAGTATCTCTGCTCGCTTGGCACCCAAATTGCGACTGGGGGTCTTGAGCCAAGAAGATTCAACCTTTGCGCCGGGTAGTAAGACAAGCCGATACTTGATAACCGCTAGGTTGGAATCGGTGTTGGTCCAAGGCCACTGCCAAATGGAGCCTTCAGTTTTCTCAGCTGGAAAAGGGGAAAAAGAACTTCAGCCTCTCAAGTAGCACAAGTCAAGGAGTTGGCTGTCGGCAACAGACCAACCAACAATGACATGCGAGCTACAGCGGAGACGGGCCGCGTTCCAATGACACCTGTAAATTCCCAAAAAGCCCGGCCTTTTGTGAGCATAAGCTAACTGATAGTCGGTTCAACAAGTCACTAACCAGTCTTAGACCGCTTTGTTTTGGCAAGTGTGGCTATCTCTTTGACCTGATAGCCCGTGATGTAAGACTGCATCCAGGCTATATACGACTTGGGTCCGGCCAGTTTTTTGTCGCCAGTTACAAAGGGAGTGGCCCCATGGGTGGTTTGCCTGAATTGGAAAGAAAATCGACCGAGATGTTTGGACACAGCGAAGAATACCATCTTGCAGCTAAATGTGGCAGCAATGTGCACTGCCTGTTTGGGGGGGGGAGATATTTCTTGTCAGTCACCATTTGTGAGCTCGGTAAGTGAGACGGGGGGATTAACAGGCGTACCTTCTGTAGCCAAGCATCCATAAAGTTCTGGACGCGGTTGGCGGCCTTCTTGAGCGACACAGATTGTTGCAGTTGGGCTTCAACAGCCGTTGTTACACCACTAATTCTGGACTTGGGGTCAAGCCCTGCTTCTGTTTTGGAATCCACCGGTTTGTTAGGAGAATTGTTGTCGCGTGAGGCTTTCTGGTAGGCTTCTCTCTGGGATTCTGAGAGGGACTTCCAGCGACGTGAAATGTTGGTCATTGCAGGGTTGTGGGTTATGCCTTTGTAGCCTGGTGATGGGGAAAGCATAACGTGGTACAAGGGAGATTTTCAGTCTGTAGTGTGCTGGCGGTGGGAAAATTCAGGGGAAAAATTCACTCACGCCCTCTGAATGCATCCCTGGACTTCCCCTCTTTCATGAAGCAATTCCAGCTGGTGGGGCTCTTCACCAAAAGGCGTCGGCCGCTGAAGCAAAACTCATTGTTATCAGACATTTCATCAAGAGGTGCAGCGACACAAGAACAAGGACTTACAGGTAGGCATTGATCATTGGAAGGGATACACCTCGCTCGATTGCCTTGATGCACAACATTTTGCGTTGCTCGTGGTAATAATTTGCAAAAAAATTCGTAGTCATCGGCCGACATTGATCTCTTCAAATTCTGATGAGCTTCTGCTGCGAGTTGGACGAACGGCTCTTCAAGCATTTGATTGTAAGGACGAGGTAGAAGTGTGGTGGCATTGTCATCCTGAAGACATTTTCTTTTTTTCTTTGATCGATTGTTGAGACCAATGAGCGGGGGCGGGAGGACAGGATCTTTTGGGGAAATCTCAGGATTTTTTGGTGAAACGGGTGGGTCATTATGTGGTTGGGAAGGCGGGGAAGGGCTGCGACTGGCTCGCTGCTCAAGACGGGTTATTGTGTCTTGAGTAAGTGTCAAGGGTTGCAAAATTTGCAGCTCAGCAGGATCTGTCTCTTTAGTTGGTCTTGAAACAGATGCTCCGTCGATGAGGCTTAGGTTTGGGCGAAGATTGGGGTTGATTGCACCTTGTTGGGGGAGGGGGACAGTTCTGAGTTGATGGGGAAGAGGTTGACTGGATTCAATGCAAGTGGAGAGAAAAGCGGTACTATCATGGGGAGGAGGCTGGCTCGATATAGCGCGAGTGGAGCAAACAGACGTATTTTGATGGAAAGGAGACTGACTCGGATCAATTAGAGTGGAGCAAACAGACCTATTTTGAAGGGAGTGAGGCTGACTCGGGTCAATAAGAGAAGACCAAACTGAGGGGTTTCGATGGGGGGGAGGCTGACTCGGCTCAACAAGAGAGGACCAAACAAATGGATTTCGATGGGGGGAAGGGTGACTCAGATCAAGACAAGTGGAGCAAATAGAGGAATTCTGATGAGGGGGAGGTAGACTTGGATCTAGCAGAGTGGAGAAATCAGAGTTACTGCAATTGGGGAATGACCGACTCAGATCAAGGCATGCAGAGGTGAAATGGGGAGGACGTTGACTGGGATGAAGACTAGTGGAGCTAAGAGAGGTATTGCTATCGAGATGGAAGAGCAAGACGTGTCTGGAGGTTGCAAACTTTGATTGACCACATTACAATTGGAGGAAGGGGAGGCGGACGACAAAATATGAGGTGGGTAGAGTGGTTGGTAGCAATGGGGGAACTCGATGTCGAGGGGTGCATCGCTAGGGACTCTTGTAGTATAAGAGAAATGCATGGCAGGTTCGGAGCGGAGGTTTATAATTGTATGGTAGTTGTGAGGGTCAAGAGTGGTTGGCTACTATAACAGATGGAATCAAGCAGGGGGGGAAACATGTAGTCAAACGGTGTAGCAATGAAGCGAGCGGGTGGTTGAGACAGAGTCTAGGTGGTACAAGATGCGGGCGTGATGACGAGGAAGAGGGGGAAGAACGGGGGAAGGGAGAGAAGGGGCACCGAAGAGAAGAGGTTCAAGGGACTTGATTATTTGATGCATCAAGTGTCTCGGGCGGTGAGTGTTATTATTGAGGAATTGATTGAGGAATTGCGATTTGGGAGCTTGGGTGACCGTGAGGGGATGATAGTTGTTGGTTGAGTTTGGTGAGTGTTGAGGAATGTGGGGATGGATGAGAAGTGAACAAAGGGGAAGAAAGAAGTAGTAGGCAGCTGCATTGGCGGGGCGAGGGAAGACTGATGGGTAAGATATAGGTCGCGGCAGGATTACGTAAGTCAGTGGCATGCTTGTGGTTGACGCGTGGCGCGCAGCAAGCCATGGAAGGTTTGACCAATGGATCATAGATTGACATGTAAAAGCGAGCGAGGGAGCAGATGTGTAACAAGCTGTAGTGAGATGCTTATGCAGGCTATTGCGTAGTGTGAAATGCTGCGCTCCAGACGCTATTCTATAGCCTATCTTGTATCACAAGGGGTGAGAAAAAGAGAAAGTACAATGTGGCCGAAGCTCTTTTTCTAATGATGAGTTAGGTTTCAATTTTACATGCGGCGCAGCAAAGTGTGTTTATCCCCTGACTGCGGACTGCCTGCTCAACACCTAGCTCTATCACTACAAGTTACATACTCCCCTCAACCCCTTGGTAATACACAGCGCGCTTGAAGGCACACGTACAATAACCACAACCAACGCCCCGCGATCAAGCGGGGCTCTCACCAACGGTGGGCCGCTACACTACATGACCGATAACCGTTAGCGTAGCGCTTTTTTTTTTCTGCCAAATTTGTGTAGCGTTAGTTGTAATTGTAATCAGCTACACTAACGGTTAGCATAGCGGATTTTTTTTTTTGAAATTATTCTGTAGCGTTAGTTGGAATTTTATTCCGCTACACTAACAGTTAGCGTAGCTTTTTTTGTGCTAACAGGATTTTGAAGAATCTGTAGCGTAACTTTTTGCCAGCTAACATTCAGCGTAGCGTAGCTACCCATTGAGTTACGCTACGCTGCGCTACACAACTAACACACAGCTAACACAGAACTAACACACAGCTAACACAGAACTAACACACAGCTAACACAGAACTAACACACAGCTAACATTAGACTTTATCACCACAGTGGGATTTGAACCATTGTCCTCAAAAAGTCTAGGCTGGTCTCATGGTCCACAACAGACATTCAGCCCACTAGACTATTAGCAGGGCCTTAAGCCTTCAACCCCCTTGAGCCTTGACAGCATCAAACTGCCCTATGGAACTTTGTATGTATTGGGTCTTACTTCCTCACCTCCCTTTTTTTTCTTATTCCCCCTTGCCCAGCAGTCCACACCCTCCCACTCTTGTAAGTAAAAATCTCTGTACAAATAATTTAATTCTACATTGGGGCTTTGACCCCAGATACTGATACATGTTTGGTGCCAATACTGATACATGTTTGGTGCCATATTACAGATTTTGGCCTTGCTCTACACCCTTAATCTGGCTCCCTCGGCAGTGTTTTTTCTGATGGGAACAGTATCCGTGGCTAAGCTGAGGGCACATGAATCTGGGGTGGGTTGATGTGGTCCGTTCCTGTTCCATCTTTGGAACAACCCAACCAGTCCACCCAAGCTCATCACCGGTCTGGTTCCTTTTAATTTGACAAGCTGTCCTTCATCCAGAGACCCACAGAGTGACCAAAAAGCTTCTTGTCCGTCTTATTTCTTTTCTTTAGTTGCTTACTCACTATATTGTGGCTACCACGGCACCCAATTCTCTCTCTTGACTTACTTACATAACTCGTTTTTCTTAGCTGCCCTTGCCCTTGCCCCAGCCCAAACATTTTTTATTTTTTTTTCTAGGCCCCTTTCCTGTCCTTGAGATCCTAGCTCCCCCTTTCACATTGACCGGCTATGCTATTGTTCTTGGCTACCACGGCAACGGACTCTCTCTCTCAACTTGGTAAGTCATTTATTTAGCCACCCTTGCCCTTGCCCCAGCCCAATCTGTTTTATTAATCTTCATCTACGCTTCTTTGGTGCAATTCTAGCTGCTCCCCCTACATGACGACATGCTACCCTTTTCACCAGGGCTGTTTCCGTGGCACTTGCATGCAAGTGCTTTCACTTCATTTTCTTGAATAACCTGTTGTTAACTTGTGTGACGTTGGTTTGAAGTACATTACAAGTCAGGTTGAACTCAAGATGAAGTTGCTTGTAACTTGTGTTGATGTCAAGCTCAACAATCAACCTGATGTGTTACCCAAGTCAAGCTGTTATCATCCTCTACTCATGAATAACTTAGATCTTCATGCCACCTGACAAACAATAGGCTATATTTTTTCCTCCTTGAATTTCTATTTAAATCAGATTTCAAGTCTCAAAATACTGTTTAGGATCATAAGTAAAATGATGCGATTAATGCTGGATTCTGTATGTGTTTTCTTGAAATGATCATGGCTCATATTATCTTGGTTTGCATTTTATGACCTTGATATTATTTTTTGATGTTTTGATCACATTGAGAATGTGGATGAAAGCCTTGCTAGTGAGCCTTCATCAATTTATAAATCTAAGTCTGTTAGAGCTGTGACAACAGTCATCCACCAGACACCATTCAGAATTAAAAGGCTCAATCACTCCTGAAAACTTCAATAAAAGAAGCTTAAAAAACACAACCCTCCCCAATGACAAAAATTTGTTAGCAAACCAAACTTTTTCACATGGTTCAATCACTTTATTCATCTTTTAAGCTTGTCTCTCAAATAAACTGGCGGTGCAATTGATGATATCAAATCACAGGTAAGGCTAAAAAAAAAAGACAAAAATTTGGTTTTGGTGAGTCAGTGTCCAGTTGGTCTCTCAAACACCCACCCACACCCACCCACACAAAAGCTTGGAAGGCCAACCAAGTAGCCTCTGTGATTCAATCATCTCCTTCTCCTCATCCAAAGATGACCCAATCCTGCTTCTAATCTCCCCCAAGCTTGTATTCAAATCTTTCAATTCTATTGTGTTGAGTTTTTTCCTTTGCTTTTGCTGAAACAACAGAGAAGAAACCCCTCAGCCAGCAGCTGGCATCTTGTCACCATAACATACGGCCGTACGTTATGGTGACAGGGAAGAATCACAGCCCTCAGCAACACAGGTGTCACAGCACCACAAAATGCTTTACATAATCAACCTTATTTTTACTCTTGGCTGTTCCTCAAAGCACTGTGATTGCATCATGACTGAGGGCTTCATTTATCATGGTGAAGGGTTGGATGTGATTTCGACATGACATGAAGCCAAGTTGTAACAAAGTTACCAAAGATTTGTAGGTGACTTGCGGAGGATATCAACTGAACTTGGGAACAATTTCACCAACAATCAGGGAAAACTTGTGCATGACTTACAAACAACACATAACAGGTATCAGCTCAGTTTATG
>SMGU01001589.1:0-10090 GCA_004348175.1 Puccinia novopanici
AAAAAAAAAACCTGTCTTGAGAAAGGATGTGTTATCAACCTCCAAACTATAAAGTGTTTGGGTTTGAATTACTGTTTGGTTTCGCAACCCAATAAATACGTTGGGAATGGGGACTGGTCGCAACTTGCACTCAATTTTTTGTGCTTCCGTGGTTTTGGTATCAGTGGAATGACGTCATATCTGCGCTGGCCGTGGAAGGCAGAGACGGTCAACAAGAAGCCAACCCATCAGAAACAACCACACCAACACTTTGATGGACTCCAGCACAACACCCGACTGGTTCCCGCTACCATGGCCGCTCAATTATCTCCCATCCATCTTCCGATTCCTCTCGCTGGCTTACATCGCCCCTGTCATCCTCTTATCCGTCATCGATGTCGGTAGGTCCTACAGCGCTTCTACACCCCCTAACACATCGGCCAACAGACCTTACAGATCTAAAGACGAGACATTCACAATATAGGAGGCTGAATCTTGTTTCTCGGTTGCCCCTCGTTCGTTACGCAACCTTTCAGGAGGTTATTTGCTGTTCAAACTGTTCTATAAACCATTCGGCAATTATCCCATGTATTCATACTTCAAGCAAGTTGAGTATTCCATCAGTAAACCGCACCAACATGACGTTAGAAAAAACTACTGATAATGAATGAAATAAACTTTGGGGGTGTACTAGGTACCACCGAGAGAAGAAGTAGATTCAGGGCCGAGTTCGCCGGCGAGGAAGAGTGGGAAGGAGCGAACGGTGGGAACGCCCACGTCGTCGGAAGCCTCGTCGACGCTATCATCGCCGACGATCGCGCCGACGATCTCGCTGGACTCTTCCTTGAGCGACGATGCACAAGATCAGGAGCCCGTCCCACCGCGGAAAACCTCCCTGCGCCGTCGAGGCTCCAAGAAGAAGAAAAACCACGACCGACTGGACCCCCATCTCGATGCCGTAGGCTTCGACGGTCCCATGTTAGACTTCAAAAGCCCCACCGCCTCCGATGTTCGTCTCGTCCCCTCCTCTCCTCTCCTGCTTTCGCGTCCTTCCTCTTCCTTTTCCTTTGAATTGACCCCCCCGCTTGTTTCATCGTTCTCCAGTACGAAGAATGATTCATCTTCATTAATCCTCAAGTATGTAAGCCTGGGCCAGTTTATGTTGTAGTTTAGGTTCAAGAACAAAAAAAAAAACTTCGTTATGTATTCTTCACTCCCATTTCCCCTTTGAAACTACTGCCAGAATTTTTTGTTTCCCTTTTTCTTTCTCAACGCTGGCTTGGTCATTTTGCTTGAGAACGTACCTTTCACGTCCCCAAGACCAGAAACCAAGTCAAGATGTGGAACTTCTCTCAAGGCTGGACAGTGATTTCACGAGGCTAACAAAGCTCCTTGTAGAGTCTCAGGGGTCCGCAGGTTCCCTATCCTGTAGAAAAGCTTAAAACTAATACTTGAGGATTGGCTTGGATCCTAACCGAAAAAACACTACAAACATGCTTTTTTTTTGTCCTACAGTGGAATTGCAAGCCATTACAACCTCCCCCTCATTCAGCAAAGACATGACATTGTAGGCCTGAATCTACATTTCCTTGCAGACCTTTAGAAAACTCCCCCTCATTCATACTTCCAATAAAAACCCATTCCCCAACCAACACCAGAAGAAAAGGATCATGAAAAGGCCACATGTTTCTCCTCTCCACATGTTTTCTTTTCTGTGCTGGTACTATCTCCAGGCAAGTTGCAGGTGCAACACTAGCAGGGCTGAACATGCTTATCCACAGAGAAAATGTGCATTAAATGAGTATACATAATCCTAAAACATACACACACACACAAAAAAAAAAGGAAACTCCAATGCAAGGTTTTGTGCTCAGAATATCATGGCTATCTTCGTGTACGCTAAACACCCTCAGATCAAAACAGTCGCCCCCCTCTTCACTTAAAAACCAAAAGATTAAGGTATTCATTCCTATGAGATGTGTAGGTTTCCTTGTTTCTTAAAAAAACAAAAACTGTGAGCGGAGAAATCAGGAAGATGTTGGAGTAGAAAAGTACTCAGGCCATAAGTGGAGCAAGTTGAGATGGGGCTCTTGTAAGTTGAAAGAAGCAGAGGGAGGAAGAGGGATGTTAGGGTTGAGAAGGGAGGAGGAGGAGGAGGGGGTGGTGATGGGGGCAGGAGGGATCTGAGAGAAGGCTTGCAACCCAGGCTGGAGATGATCAGGGTCATATAGAGGGGCAGAAGACGTAGATGATGGGGCAAGGAGCCACGGCTCCTGCGGTTGAGTGGACTGGGCTTCAGAGGCAGAAGAAGGCTCGTCCGACGGCCCAGATGGTGGCTCACTCTTCGGTAGCGTCTCCCCGCTAGGAGTCGATGGTGTCGGTGAGGACGATGATGGCGAGAGGGTGCTCGATGATGTGGCTTTATTCGCTTGGTGTTGCGTTTGTTGGAGAGCACTCTCATACAACTGGCTCATCATCCTGGAAACTTCTTCCGCAATGTATGTACTATTACCCCGTAAAACAATTTTTGAGCAAAAAACAATAAAAAAAAAAAAAGTAATCAGTTTTGAGTTTATCAGATGAAAAAGAAAAAAAGATCTCCTAGTATTAGACTTCAACAAACCTAGGAACCAGCGCATTCAGGATCTGGATGCCTAGTGAGATTTCTAAGCACCTGAGTTTACGTTCGTCTTCCGACAAGGATTTCCGTTGTTTGACAAGCGAGCAAATGAGCACGAGGAGAGCATGCTTCAGCCGAAGAGGGATCCAGAAAAAGCCATACGCAAGCAAGCTACGTTGGTGTAATCGGTTCAGTGAATTAATGATCTCGCGGGCGGATTCGACACATGTGTCTAGGTACAGGTTCCTGGATTTCGTGAGCGTTGCCGTGGTTGATCGGCTAGTCTTCTTGTCATCTTCTTTCGTCGGTTGATCAGTTTGACTCTTCTCTTTAGAGTGGAACAAGACTTGGTGAACGAGTAACCTGAATTCATGATACCATCTAATTTCATGAAAACAAAATTTCAAGTTAGAAAGATCCCATGCCAGGTGCTTGAAACAGAGAGAAAAAAAACTAACGTTGTCAAGAGAATTGAAAAGAGCAGAGTGGTATCATTCATGTGGTTCGAAGTTGTATCATGAAGATTGAACATAACCGCAGCTTTGTGGAAGGAAGTGGTCATACTATCATCGAGCTGCTTGATCAAGGTTTTGATGCAACTTGTGAATTTCGCTCCAGAGTGGGTATCTCTTTGGGCATTAATCACGTTGATGACTGGAAGTAAGTTTTTTAATCCTCCGAGGGAGGTTTTCATCATGCTGTATGCTTGGATGATTCCATAATCCCGCTCGTTTTCAATTCCGCTGGGCTTCGTAAATGGACTGGCATCATAATCCAGGTCACGTTGCAATTCTGGATCCGGCAGAACTATTTATAAACCACAAGAGTATATATTTCATACGAAGAAAGAGTAGTGAATCAGAGAGGGTCGCCCGTGCGGCATGCAGTGATGAAACTTGGCCACTTACGAACATCGAAATCACTCTCTCCCATGTAGGCCGGTCTGCCCAAGGCAGCGCTGATCGTGTGATCAAATTCATACAAGGTGTAGAAAGCCTTGCGGCGAAAGTGATTCTGGATGCGGCAACGTGTCCATCGGCTTGAGTTTTCAACGTTTACTTCAGCTGTCTGTGCGTGCAGGAGATTCGGATTAATCGCGATAATAATAACATTGATACACATCGGAGGAAAAAAAAAAAAAAAAAAAAAAAAGAAAGCATAAATAAATACCTGAAATCTTTGTAAAGCAGCGCCGATGCAACACCACACGAGACTCTGACTGACGGCACCGAGATAATAAGTGACCGCAAGAACAAAGGCTTGAAGTTCATAGAGACAGGCGGGGGCGGGGATGGGTCGGAAAAGATAAGTGCAGGCAGATACACAATAGCGTAGGCCAACAGCCTGTAATGATGCGTGAGGGTTCCCCTCGAGATCTAGAAAGACCCTAGGATCCTTTGAGAATCGACTGGCGAGGCTGAACATAAGAAGACAGAGCGCTCTGAAGCTGCCATCGGTCTCGTATCGACCGCGCTTGAATTCCTCCACAAACGAAGGAATATGTATGATACGGAGCACGGGATGGACTTCACGAAAAAAAATCTCTAACAGACTCTGTTGTAGGTCAGGGGGCGGGTAAAAGACCAGAGTCCGGTAGGATACTCTTTGGTGTTCTTCGCGGATGATATGGTCAACGGGCGAGAGATCTTCTAGCTTTGATAGTGACGGGAGTAGGTCGATGGGGGTGTTCAGCTGGAAACGGGTCGGGTTGAAAAGCGTGCTAATGGCAATTTCAGATGTAGTCGGTTGGAGCGTGGTTTTCTGGGTAGATGAGTTGGTATGGACTGAATTGTGAACTGGATAGATGTTTTCAGGTAGGGTCAAGGAGGAAGCCCATTGCCGATTTCGACCTGTGTGGTATCCAGTTTGAGTACATCATGTGGATGGGCGGATGAGCCTTCTCTTTCTTTTCATCGTTTTTTTTATCGCATGTCATGATTTGATTTTCTCTGAGGATATCAGACTGACCATGTCTCAGGTTGGAAGGGTGAGGCGGAGGCGGAGGCGGTTCTGGCAAGCTCGAGAGATCAAAGGATGGATCGATAGCGGTAATGAGCCTCTCCAGCGAACGAATTCTCGCCTGGAGATGTTCCACGTCCCTACAATGTAAAACTCAGCACATTATATGGGTAGCAAGGTCATTCGAAGTGATGCCCACTTTCTTGTTGGGGGCCTCTCCCGCAGGCTACCAGGGTTAGCGAAGGTACACGCTACCCGGGCGTTAGCACAGGCAATACATTGGCCGTCCTAATTTCAAGCAAGACGAAGGTAAAATATAGGAAAACAGCGGGATCAGTAAGCGGATTGTGATTTTTGATAAGAGTGAGATGGTTAGACAGACTTCGAAGACACATTTAATTTTACTGGCTCTGCACCGATCGCAAGACCTGGGTATTCCTGTGAGTGATGGCCATCAGATGGGTGGTATTGGTTGTGAGCAAGTAGTCGTTCAGACTTACGATAACGTCGTCGTTTGATGGGTTGATGTTCTGCTGACTCCATGCTGTTGTTATAAAGAGCATCTCTACGCGGTGGGCCTTTTTGCAGTCGGTTCGTCCCCACTGACCCCCGCAACCGTTGGCGGATAGGATGGCGCTTTACAGGGGACCTTCCTTGTAGTGAGATGTGTTCAAAAGGGAAACAGTGACCGCTTGGCTGCCAAGTCGGCACTAGACTATGGACATACATACTACATGCAGGATATACAATATATCCTCAACAGACCTGTTCCTCTGCACCCCTGTCCGACGCCAAGTGGCAGGTCAGGTATGACGGCATGAGCAGAGAGGACACGAACGTGTGCGTCCTCTTGCCCTACCAGGGGGCACACATAATTTGTTCAGCCGACTGGCATGCTGTCTGACAACAGAGCCGGGTGCACGGCACCCCAGATTCAACATTAATTATGCTGTCGGCCTCACCAACAGTCCACGAGGGTGGCCGATTGCCGGCGAGCTTACCAAATCAGCAACCTTCTGCTCTATCTCTGATTGGAGGCGTCTAACAACAAGGATTGAGGGCAAGATGTTCCCATTCCATGTCCTGGAACAAAAATGCTAGCTTAACACAAGCCGCCAACTTGTGGGCTCGCGAAGCGAGCCCCCGAAGAAGGGGCTTGTGGGTCAAGTCGAAACGTTCGCTTGAGCGGTTCCGGCTTTTGAGCGTTGTTTAGGTACAGCTAATCCAAAAAAGCTTGCGGATTTCGCACACTTTTTTTTTTTTTTCGCGCCAATTTTTTTTTTTCCCCCGATTTTTTTTTCCCCGGGATTTGGGCCGGGGTGGAAGCTGCCAATCCCATACCCAACATATCAATCAACGGCAAAACCCACAATCAATGATTTGAGCAGATACGAATGCCAGGATGCCAATAGGTAGTTTTTTGTTTTTTTTTTCCTTAATATAATTCCCCCAACCGGAAATGCTTACAATGATTTACTTTGCATAGACAACTATTCCTTGGAGCTGGAAGCCAATCCATTGCTGGAACAGCTTGACAATTGGACTTGTCATCCACCTCTAGCCATTTCTCAACCGCAGGACCATTCTCTGGGACTGGTGGAGCAAACATCCCCTCTCTGGCTCCTGGATCTATTGGGTTCCCCCTTATCCAATGGGTGCAATGCCATACATCAATCCAATGCAATTTTTTTGGTGGCATGGCCTTATTTGTACTCACCAATGAATGTGTATCCTGGCGTGCCTTACTCTCCTAGTCCTATGCCGTTTGCTGGTCAACATCCTGTTCCCCAACAACCACCAACAACATCAATGGGCACAAACCCCATTGGACCAATATTGTCTCCAGCTCCTTCCGACAATCAGATTGATTTCACCCGAGTAGTGCGCAAAAACCCCCCTTGAAGCATATCTCCTGGGTGTCCAAGAGACCTCCTTCAAGGGTCAAGTACACCACATTTTGAACATGGCAAATTTGTGAAAAATGGGAAAACACATTCAATATCACTACCTTCAACAATACAAAATACACACATATACATATACATACATATGTATATTGGCAAAAATGGCTCAAAATGGGCAGAAAGGGGTTTTTGCCATTTTTTGGGTTTTTTTTCTAAAAAAACCACCCCTAACCCTAGACCCTAACCCTGAACCCTAAGCCCTAACCCTAAGCCCTAACCTAACCCCTAAGACCATCCGTACCGGTTGGTTAAATCACGCGGGTTAAGGCGATTTAACCCGGCTTGACCTGAAAAACGAACGCACCGGGCCCGGGTTAACCCAGGCTAAAGTAGCAAAAAGTTAGGATTCTGGCTAAGTGTCCATAGATTTATAGACACTTAACCTGGGGGATTAGGCCACTTTGCATATGCATCTTCTCAAGTCAGGCTACGCCAGGCTATATTGTATATCCCCTCTTCCATCCGGGGGAAGGAATATCATCCATCTCGCCAATGACTACCAAAGTACGCCAAGGGAATTTCACCCCTAGTGAAGATGAACAACTCGCCCGAAGCTGGATCGAAGTATCTACAGACCCACTAACCAACAACTCGCAAAAAAAAGAAGATTTTTGGAGACGAATCACTACAAATTTCAACGAACATTCAGGCACAGGAAGAGAGCCAAAAGGTCTCTCAAACCGGTGAGTTTTTCTTTCATTTCATTTCTTTCTGCTTCTTAACATAATCTAAATTCCATGTACTGTACACAGGTGGGATGTCATACGTAAGGCGACCCTCAAATTTGCCGCTATATACAACAAAATCAAAGCAAATCCTCCATCTGGAACCACCGAATCGGACTACTTGAAGCTTGCCAAGGAGGCCTACTACGACGAAGTAAGGAAACTTTTTCCATTTGACTCGTGCTGGCACATCCTCAAGGACCACGAAAAATGGCGTGATAGTGGATCACGTGTCTCAACAAGGCCAGCTCTGCCTTCGGAATCCTCTCTTGCAAATGCCTCAGACCCTCAAACTCCATCAGCAACAGCCTCCCAGCAACCCGAGTCCAGTGATTACCGACCCAATGGAATCAAATTAGTGAAGAAGCAACTTGTTTCCGAAGAGATATCAAAAAGAAAACTGAAAATACTCGAGCATAATGCAAAGGAAGGTGTTAGACGAGGAGATGAGATCCAACGCGCTAACAAGCTTCAAGGCAAGACAAACACAATCCAGAAAAGACGAGCCGATAACGAGTTGAAGAGGATTGAAATGGATCGCGAGCAGATGGAGATCGCGATTATGGAAAAGGATCTTTCGTTGATGGACGACATGGCACGCGAGTATTTTCTCAAGAAGAAAAGAAGGATCATGCTGGATTTGGAGGAACGCGAAAAAAAAGAAGCAGCGGAAAAATTGGAGGAAGAACAGAATATTGAAGGTTCTAATGAATCAAGGGACATGGAGCACCATGAATTGGATCAACCGGACTTCCATTCCGATAACAATGATGCTCGTAGCTTACCATCTGATCTAGACATACTAGGGAGTTTGACCGATCCCAGTCTTGCTTTCATGTAGTTTTTTTTTTTTTTTTTTTTCCCAAAAACAATTCACTCTCTTCTCTCTGCTCATCTTTGCCAATGCAACAGAAAACAATTGAAAACACATTTTTCTGGTACCGTTACTCTTCTTTTTTTGGCTTGCTTCAATTTTTTTTTTGCTTGCATTTTGTTGGCCTCGTTTTCGCGGGTTATTTTCAATGTGAGAAACAAATAAATTCAATGGTATTCTACTCAATGACCATAACAACAAATTTGGAAATATTCCGATAAATAACAAGTGAGCCATCTGAAATATTCTGATAAAAAACAAGTGAGCCAGAACGGTAAAAAAAAAATTTTTTTTTAAAAAAAAAGAACAACGATTATGAGTTTGAAGCCTCCAAGATTCGTTCAGAATCATTATCACCCAAGATTTGATTCCCACGGTTGGCCCATTGGACTTGAACAAGGTCTTCCGTGAGGAAAGCATGCTTTAATTCCGATTGCATGTCCATTCGGCGGAAAAGGATTTCGGTGCTTGTCAGGGGAGGCTGGTTAGGATTGGGCGGAGTGACTACAGTGTCAAAAGGTAGAGGTGATGGAAGATGGAGAGGAGTGGCTGCTTCGTTGATTAACATGTTGTGTATAATGATGCAGCAGAGCATAATACTCTCCATTCTGCTCCTACTCCAACTACGACCTGGGCGCTCTATGATTTGGAATCGCTCCTTGAGATGGCCAAACGCACATTCAATATCTTTTCGGGCCGCCTCTTGAGCCTTTGTAAAGACCTTGGATGCTTCATCTTGTGCGTTTGTTTTCGCTTTGATCATGGTTGAGTAGTTGTTGTAGATCCTGTCAACAAGGTAGTATCCATAGTGATAGTGATTTCAATGGATCTTGAAGGAGACCTGACAGCCCCTTTTGTGGAGAGTGTCTTCGAAGAGAGGGGAACGGTCGAGTACATTCAAATCATTCAAAGATCCCGGGGTGCCAAAGAAAGCGTGCCAAATTCGACGGTCTTGAGTGGCGACAGCCTCGAGAACAATTGTCGGATACTTCTCCTTGCCCTTGTACTGCCCAGCAAGAGAAACTGGGCAGTTCTTCCACGCCCAATGAGTACAGTCAAGGCTGCCGATGCAGCCAGGGAAGCCCCGTTTGGCATTGTTGAACAATATTTTTTTTAGGTCGGCTTGATTTGGCTGGCGTAGATATTCATCTTGGTAAATTTGATTGATGGCCTCGGCAAATCGATAAAGTGATTTGCGGGCTGTTGCTTCGCCAAGCCGAGTATATTCATTGGTTGCGTCCTGTGCAATACCGTATGCCAGCAGTCGCATCGCAGCAGTGATTTTCTGCTCGGGGGTGAGGCCAAGGAGGCCTGTACAATCCTAAATAAGAATAAGAATCACCAGAATACAGTAAGCTTCTGGATAATAGATATTAATTATGAAATAAACACTTACGGCTTTCTGAATAAAATAATTGTCGTATTCCATCACATCAGCCTTAATCCTTGCAAACAAGGTCCTTGTGATCCTGAATCGGCGCTGGAAATCGTTGGAATTGTACACGGGATTTTCAACGAAGTAATCTCGCTTTAGCTTCTGGTCACCATCAAATCTGTATTGGTTCTTGTTGGGTCCACGGATTCTTGGCTGGTCCTCGGCAGGTTCGTCGCTGTCAGTGAGGAATTCTAGAGCCTCTTCTAGCGGATCCGGTTCGTCCAAAATCCAACGAAGAGATGGATTTGTTGGTGGAGGCGATGACATATTTTCGGGTACTGTGTCGGATGAATCCCGGGGTTGATGGTATACACAGGTTTGCCAATGCGGAGAGTGTGGGTTAGTGTGTGGCTTGGGAGGATTAGTCAGCAAACTAACCCTTCCAAACCCAACCGATGCATTCGTTGCCGTCAGGTTAGCTAGCCCAGCCTTGACCCATGCACAATTTAACCTTAACTTTTAACGAACCGGTACGGATGGTCTAACCCCCTAATTTAACCCCTAACCCCCTAATTTAACCCCTAACCCCCTAAT
>SMGU01001595.1:0-12583 GCA_004348175.1 Puccinia novopanici
AGGCAGGATGTGATGCACCTGCTTGAGTTTCTGTAAACCCCCTCACCTTTGGGGTTCACAAGGGAGTCTCAATCATGTTACATAATCATCAATTACTTCAGACTGATCTTGCACATCACCTAGAGGGCAGAGATTCCTTCTCTCCCATCTAGGTAAGTGACCCTTCTTATCCCCTTTTATTTTCTCCTCTCTTTTTCTATCAAGATCTTTGGAACTTTTTGTTTTACTGACAGAAGAGAGATTCCTTCTCTCCCATCTGAACCCTGGATTATCATAATCTCAGTATGCCTCAGAGTCATCCCAAGGCGTATCTTGATCACTTCTCTTGTGAGAATATTCAAGCACCAGTTCCTTCTGGGATTGTCCCCCTAGCCTCCATGTCCTAGATATCACTATAAATTCTCACCAGGATTTTCTATAAATTAGCCCAGCAGCCTTGTACAGTGTTATTGCCACTGGATCATGCCTCCATCATCATCCACACAGCCCATTATCTGCCCTGAATAATTCAGTAGTGAATTATATCAGTCTTGAAGCACATCTGAACCACTGCGCACCCTTGCAAAGGCTCACAACTATGTAAGTATTGATTACTTACACCTCATAAATTTTTCCCCGTCTGTCTCAGCAGAAAGAATTGTAAGAATTGCGAGAACTAAGAGAGTTCATTTCTTATCAGAATTTTCTCTAAACAAAAGATAAAAAGAAATGACAACTGGTTCTCTCTATTGACGCGTGTTCGAGTAAACATAGAGAGATAACAACGCGTGTGTATTGAAGAATCTATTTACCTAAGAGCAGAGAGGAACTTGTCTGCTTGTCTGCTTAGGTAGCTTGTTGCTCAGTGAGCTTTATAAGGTGGATTGTTGGTGATTGAGAGATAGCGAGATTGAGAATGGGAATAGGAGAAGTGATTGAGTGGAAGGAAGATGACAACGTGATCAAGGAGCTAGATTGGTCTGGTTGAGTCAGCCAACTGTTTTGTTCTGGTATAGCTGATAACTCGAGCTAACCTGTTCTGCTCCTACACCTGCTTATTAGGAAAGACGGGCTTGTAGGCTGGTAACTGATGATTGTGATCTGCTGTCAAGCAAAGCGAGCAGTTCAATCATCAGTCTAATCTGTCTATCATTAGGCTAACATCCTGCTTGCTTACCTTGTAAGCTGATGGCTGATACGGGTGGCTAATGAAGCTGTTGGAGGCTGGTTTGGTGGTCTGGAAGGGACGGACGGCTAGTTAGCTGAAGAAGCTACTGCCTGTGTGTTGAGACATTTAAGTACTCACACATTATGACCGTGGGTCTTTCCCTCTGTTGTGCGTTGCACGTCTGGCCTGCCTCCATGGCTCTGATACCCGTCGCACGATTTCCTGGCTGAAACCAAGGATGTCTAGTTAGCGACTGGTCTATTCTGGGCTTACAGCAGATGCTGCTTACCTGGGGCTGCATCGGGAGACTTAGCTCCTCCGCTAGCTGTCCTGCCATGTCTTGAATCCTGATTAGGATTCTGGCGGGCTACATTGGGAGACTTACCTCCTCCAATGGCTGACCTGTCATGTCTCAATTCCTTATTGGGAATCTGATACAAGGGTTAGAGTTATCCAATTTACAGCCTGTTTTCTCAGAGGATTCCCAATATTTCTTCTTTCTTTTCTTTTGTTTAGGTGATGATGGTACTGTGGCCATTCCTATCACCAAATTAGAGCCCAATCCTCAAGCATGATTTCTTTATCTTGATCTCCTTGTAGCAACAGGTTGCAGGAATTTCAGGTTCTTCACAGAGTCAAAAACAAGTTGAACAACAGATGTGTGAGTTTAAAGACTGAGGAAACATTCAAACATATCGTCATATTGATCTGGATTTCCTTTGGAATTCTTTTCCATCAAAAGCCTTCTGTGTGTGAGTGTTTTGTGAATCTTCAAAAAAAAAATGTGTATGATTAGATTTTGCACCATCAAACACTTGCTTGAACTGAGTTGACAGAACACATGAAGCCACACTAGAGTTGGGATGATATTGTAAGTAAACTTTTTTTGGTTGGAAAAAGCAAGCATTTGTTAATCATTTCTTCTTTTTTTTCAGCTCTCAGAAGCCAAAGAGCTCTTTAAAGCAACTCACGAGATCACCTTCAACCTCGATCACTGCTGGGGGATTTTGAAAGATGCCCCCAAATGGCAGGCAACACAGCAAGAGATTGATCTCAAATCAAGCAAAACCAAGAAGTACCGGGAGTCCAAGTCTACTAGTGAACCCCTCCTAAATCAAGCAATCCCCCCAACACCGACGAACCTGAACCTTCAAGCCCTCAAACTGAACATCAAGAAGATGATAGCAAGGACAATACTGATTGTAGTGGGCTTGGCGACTCGCGTCCTGAGGGTCAAAAAACTGTGAAACGAAAGCAAGATGAAGACGCGCTCCTTGATAAGGTCATCAAAGCACAGGAAGAGCTCGTGAAGATATCAAAAGAACGCTTTCTCTTGGTCAAGACGGCCATGCAATCCTCTTCAGACAAACGTGTGATGGCAATGGATCTTACTGGAATGGAAGATGAGTCCAGGATGTATTGGCAAAAAAAAGAGGGCTATTTTAGATCACCCAGAATAATCATTGTTATTTCATCCTTTGTTATTTTTTTTAAAATTACAACTCTTGCTATCTCCCCAATGGATTTTATCATCCAAAATCTTACTTAAGACAAGAAAAACAAATAAAAAAAGGAAAACAAAAGAAAACAAAGAGTTGATACAATTGCAAACCAAGGTTTGGTCAGTCAGCAGCCTCTGTCCCCAGGTGATTCCACAAATGCTCAATGAGGTCCTCCTTGAGTTGGTTATGGAGCTGAATATCGCAAAGTCCCTGATACTGCATCAGAAAGGATTTGAAGTCCAGGTTGGGCTCTTCGTTGTTCAATATTGAGTCTTGTGTACGAGCTAACTGATTGTATTCGTAATTGCCTTTGAATTCAGAAGCTTCCTCATCCTCCACAGTCATGTTGTGGAGGATGATGACAGTCTTTATGATGTAAGTGAGCTCTGCCTGGTCCCAAAGGCGGCCGGGGTATTGAATAATTGTGTATTGTGATTGTAAGACCCCAAATGCTTGTTCAATATCTTTGTGATATGCTTCTTGCATTTTGGCAAAGTGTTTGTTTTTTTCCCTTGAGGCACAGTGATTGACTGCATGAGTGAGGCATACTTGAGGTAGATGCCATTGGTTAGATATTAGCCATGTGTGTATTCCCTGCTGTTGACCGAGTACCGAATTGAGAGTGCAACACCGTCTTGGAAAGCATCAAAAATTGGGGATCGCTCAAGGACATTGATATCATTCAAAGTGCCCGGTAGTCCAAAGAACGCATGCCAAATCCATAGGTTGTGCATTGCTAATGCCTCGAGGATAACTGTTGGCTCCTTTTCTTTTCCTGAATACTGCCCATGATCTGCAATGGGGCAGTTCTTCCAGCCCCAATGCATGCAGTCTAAAGAGCCCATCATTCCTGGGAATCTGCGAGCTTCTGAGACGGCCAGGATCTTCTGCATGTTGTCTCCATTTGGCCTTTGCAAGTATTTCTCTCCATATACTCTGACTATGACTTGACAAAATCTTTTGAGGGTCTCGAGTGCAGTACTTTCACCTGTTTTTCAAAAAAAAAAAAAAAAAAAATTAAAATCAAATCTAAAAACATTTGACAGAAAAAAGATACCTATTCTGAGTTATTCATCCACTGAAATGGCACTATAACCATAGTCCAGGATCCTGAAAGCAGCTGTGACCTTCTGTAGCGACGAGAATCCCAAGCGGCCGGCTGCATCTCGTTTTTGGATGAAATATTTGTTGTTCTCAACAACTGCCTCCACAATTTGGAGAAAAAGAGTGCGCCGCATCCTAAAGAATTGAAGGAAAAGATTATCTGGATATGTCGGAGTCTCCGAAAAGTAGTTGTTATACAATTGTTGATGTCCTTGTAGGCGATTCCGATGGATTTCCCTCCGTCCAAAGACTGATCCACCACACTTTGCTGATATATTTCGTCGTCTGAGAAGCAGGGTAATTGTGGCCTGGATTGATGCTATGACATTGTCATTTTCCTCAAGGAATTCCATCACGTCTGTGGGGTCCATTTTGTTGTCAGTGTTGTTGAGCAAAAAAAAAAAACAGGTGCTATGGAAAAAAGAAAAGAAAGAGGCTCACCGTTGCACTGACCTCGCCACGACCAAATCAGGTGGTCCAGGGCAATCCACCCCCGCTCACATCCACAGTCCATTTTTTGAGCAGTTTTGAAAAATCTGTGACAGATTTGGACATCAGCTTTCGGCCCTCCAGATCCGCGCGGATCCACCCCCGGACCGCTGGAGTTGGTCTAAGAGCATCTCTAGTGGATCCTCCATGGATCCGCCCCTTGATTGCGGGCCGGGACCACATGTCACAGGCCTGTTACACTAGGCTCTGTAGTGGCCTCGCTATTCATAGCGGCTTGCTATAGCTCTTGACCAAGGATTCCGTTGGGCAGACCGGACGAGGCCATCAGACAGTCTGTGGTAGAAGTTTTTTTTTACCGTATTTTGAGTTCTCCATACTTTCCATCAACAATCCACCACAGCACAGAATGGAAAAATTGATTGTCAGTTTCATGGACAACAACAACAATCTTATTGCGATGATGCAAATAAACACCTACTTGATCCATTTCCTCCGAACTCAGAAGAGGTGGGGCGGATCTACATTTGGACGAATCACAATCAACTGCAACCGTCTTCAAGGGGATGTACAGATTTTCAACGATTATTTCCGCGAGAGTCCTGTTTATCCAGCTTTCATGTTTTGTAGGCAGTTTTGGATGCGCATCCAGCTTTTTGAAAAAATTCTTCAAGATGTGGTCAAATTCAATGAAGACTTTTTGCAAAAGCGTGACACCGCTGGACAATTGGGCTTCTCACCCCACCAAAAATTTACTGGCGCCCTTCGGATATTGGCTTATGGAGGAAGCGCAGACTCTCTGGATGAATATATGTGCATGAGTGAATCCATTTTCGAGTTGACCTTTATAATTAGCACTGATTGTTTTATTTCAGGCAAAAGAACATTCCTTGAATGTCTCAAGAGATTCTGCCAAGCCATAGTATCCATTTATTGAGTGGAATATCTCCGCACCCCCAACAAAGCAGATACCCGTTGTCTATTGGAAGTTGCCGAAGAGCAAGGGTTCCCAGGTATGATGGGATCCCTTGAATGCATGCATTGGAGCTGGAAAAATTGCCCAATTGCACATCATGGGCAGTATACTGGTAAGGAGAAGGAACCAACAATTATTCTAGAGGCGGTTGCATCATATGATCTCTGGATATGGCACACGTACTTTGGCCTTCCAGGGTCACTCAATTACCTCAATGTTCTTGATCAATCGCCAGTTTTTCAAGCAATCCAAGATGGCATTGGCCCGCAGGTCAATTTCACAGTTAATGGATCTCAATACAACATGGGTTATTACTTGTCAGACGGGATCTATCCTCCCTGGGCTACTCTAATCCAGACTATTTCAAATCCTGTTGGGGAAAAAAATAAGGTATGCATTGCATTGTGTTTCATGGTCTATGTTATTTAAAATGTACAAGCTGATCAATCAATTTTTCACAGCATTTTGCGAAATGCCAGGAAGCATATAGGAAGGACATAGAGCATGCCTTTGGAGTTCTTCAGGCATGGTTTGCTATTATCTGGCCAGCTGTGGAGTCACAATGTTCTTTGGAACATCATGATGGCATCGGTGATTCTACACAATATGATCATCGACGATGAGCGAGATTCAGGCCTAGAACACGTTGTCAACTATCATACTACATCCTCAACAACTCATGACGATTCAAACTCAACTAGCGGCCAAGATCTTGCAATGTTTATGCTCCAATACCAGGCTGTACGAAACCAATCACAGCATCACCTTCTGAAAGACAATCTAATCAATCATCTTTGGAACAAGCGAGGCACCAATCAAGATGACTCTTCTTCGGATTCCAATATTTAAAACACTTGTCTTTTTTTTTTCTTTTTTTACCTCTTTTAATGCTCATGCTGCTTGATCTTGTTTTGATTTTTGATTTTAATTTTTGTTTCCTCACAATTTTTCGGGTCATTTTTATCTTCTCACATGTTTTTTTATCATTTGGTAAAATTCAAGTGCATTGACAAGCATCATTTATCTCAATCATGAGGGGAGACAAACAGACAAAAAAAGAAAAATAGGAAACATCGGGTGGTTGGTTGTGGGTGACACAGTAAGGAAGAATGACAGGGGGAGGAAAAATGTGGAAACCATTTTAATTTTTGTTTTTGTAGTCGTTGGATTGCTTTTTGTCTTTTAGCCTTGAAATACTCGCAAGTCTCATTGTCCATCCCAGAGAGATCCTTGCTCATAATCATGTTGTCAGCAAATGACTCAAACGACTTCTGCTTCTGGCAAGATATCTCAAGCAACTCGTTCTGGCTTTTGATGAGGTCGCTGATTTGAATGTCATCATGTTTTCTTTTTTTCGCTTTTTTTTGGTCTTTGGGGCGGGATGATGCATCACTTGGGTCAGAAGCCAAGGCACTGCTACTGGGCGGGTCATCAAGTGTGGTGATGTTTGAGGATTTGGCTGGGGTCAATGATGACAAGGTCTTTGGTTTGATTTTTCCTCGTCCAGACGCTTCATCAAGCTGTTGCGTCCATTTTGGTGCAAGATTCAGGATGCCCCAGCAATGGTCCAGGGTAAAGTTCTTGCCGGTGTCGGTTTTAAACAAAACCTTTGCCTCTACAATCTAATAAAAAACAATTAAAATGCCATTGAATTCAATGATTCTCAGGAAGAGAACTTACAAGATCATCTTGATTTTCCCCGCTTCACATGCGCCGTTCCACCTGAGCATAGTACCCACAGTACTTGCTAACCTGGTGTTGGATATGGTACCAGCGATTTCCCAACGCAGTCCTTAATCGCTTCGGGAAGGGCTTGAAACTTTTTTTTTTTGGTTGAGCTTCTCCATCGTCTCCTCAAGCACCTTGACAAAGAGCTTGTGGATTCTGTCCCAAAAGGTAGCCTTTGTCTGGTCGGTCCCCACAATTGGATCCTTTGTTGTGTTCAGCCAGCTGGTACATAACACCTGATCTTCTTCAACTCGCCAGTTTGGGGGTTTGTTTGAAGATTTCGGCTTGATTTCTTTCTCGTCATCATCATCAACGTCAGATTTGGCTTCTTCTTTTGAGGTTTGTTTTCTGTGGTTGTCTTTCTTCTCTGGCATTGGAGTTTTGACTATGTTTGGTTCTTGAGGAACAGGTGTATTGTTGTTGACAGGGACATTGTTCAATGGGCGAGCGGGAGTATTCCAAAGGTTGATTTCCAGAGCTGCCAGAATTGGATTGATAGGTGCAATATTTGTCTGGATGGATCACAATGAAAGATGTATATCAAAAAAAAAAAAAAAAAAGAGATATGTATATTGGTGTTGAGTTGCCGGGCTGGATGTTCTGGTCAGTTGGGCGAGGTGGAGACGTATGCGCGACAAAAAAGGGCTCTGGCGGGTTGGAGGCAGACTCACCACCAGCCTCCAGATATAGGGGGTCTGGGTGACCCTGGATGCGTTTGGCGAGTCGGATAGCGGGTCTGTTGGACCCCGATTTTGAGCCCGACTTGCCAAATCAGGGTCGCGAGCCCCGGTTTAGCAAGGCCACTAGAGATGCTCTAAGCCTCTCCTACGGAGAGCATCCCGCAGGGACACGGGGGCCCTTTGGGCCCCTCTGTTTGATAGGCTTAGTTAAGCTAGTTTTTGCAACCATCCTATCAATTACCGGCGCATCGGAATCAGCCAGCGTGCAATGAAACAAGGGGAAGCGTGAGTAAACAGCCCAAAATAAACCCTTTTGATTTTCTCTTGGATCCTAACCGCACAGGATGGCCTGCCACTTTTCAGCTCGTTTCATCGTAGCACATTGGTTGGTGGTTTCTTCAACCGACCCCAAGAAGTACAAGTCCTTTTCCGTCAGTTAAAGCAAAAAGCCTAGTACTTGGAATCAAAACCATTGTTTCTTTCCTTCTTTTTCTGCCTTTGAGCCAGTCCGGTTCTTCAAATCACTGCCATCCTTCCTCTTCTTCTTTGCCAATACTGAGCTTGAGGTTCTAAAATTCAACAAGTACGATGAAGTAGTGAACAAACTAGAGCAGGAGAAGGCAAACTATAAAGCTCAGTAAGAAGGCGGAGCGCAGCCTTAAAGACCTCAAGTTCAAGGTGGTCAACTCTGTCAGCTTGCTACTATGTAGAGCAAGCCAACATAGTATTCACTCATTAAATAATAATAAATTAATTTAAAATTATTCTAACAAAACTCATATTTGGTGCAATAAATCATTAAATATTATTGCACCAATGAATTCTACGCATAAAGTAACCTAGGGTCACTCACTATACACATAACCATAGGATTGACCCTTCACCTACTTTATTATAACAAGAAAAGAACTACTCTAATAAAAAATAATCATCTACTCAGATATTTCACAACAAAGCTATAACATTACACAGACATGTGAAATACCTTCAGAAACGAAATAAAATACAAAGGAAACTTTATTACAAGCCTTAGAAACTTGTAGCATCTTCTACATAGTTACTACATGTCTCCAAGTGTGCCAAATGTGCCACAACAAGTACAAATATGAATTCCATACTAGTTCTGTACCAGCCATGAGCACATGGAAGCGCCCAAAAAGTTCCATAAAAACTTTCCAGACTAGTAACAAGCCTCTTATTACAAATAACCTCATTGTGTGACAAGCCACAACATGTGAAGCACCATATGGTACTATTTTAGCCACATTTGTGTACTAGCTAAAGCTACTAAATTACAGTAACTAGTCCAAACAGTCTGAGGGGACTCTGGCTTCGTCCCAAAGACCCCAGAACAGTGGTATCCAACCACATTGTGTAACAAGCCACAGCATGTGACTTACCATGTGACTCTATTTAGTCAATATTGAGTATTACTACAGTCTAATTACAGCCCTGATGGTGCTGCAGCAAGTCCAAACACTTTGAGGGGACTCTGACTTCGTCTCAAAGGCATCAGAACAGCCTTAAAAGAGCCTCCCTCAATCCCCTTTGAAGGATTCCCCAGCTCATTCCAGCCTACAGCTTATTCAGTACTTGCCACCAGTTGCCAATAACCAGTGTCCAGCCTTATAAGATTCATCAGTGATTCCTAAACCTTTCTCTCATCGTCACAAAAGCTCCTCCAACCACCCCTTCCAATCCCCAGGCCCTTTTGTGCAAGGATTAGTCCTGTAGGAATTATTATATATCATAATTCCTACCATCCTTAATCCTTAATATCCCCTGGGCATTTAAAAACCCCTGTTCTACAGGCCCCAGCTTCGTCAGAACATCCCTTTAACCCAGGTCTTGACCCCAGAGGGCACCTTCAACACCCCTGCTTGCAGGCCCCTCTGTGTTTTTTTCTACTTTTTGGCTATTTTTTGGCCATTTCTTTTATTATTAAAATTAATAAACCCCTTTAAAATTAACCAAAACTTCCTAAAACTCTATATATATTATATTCAGAGTTTTACACGAATTTCTGTGGCACTTGTAGCTAGAAGATCCTTGATCTTGGCATCAAGTGTGCCCACACTCTATTTCTCTAATGTATCTATGTCATGCTATGTGTACAGTGTATGTTGATTTGCTTCTTCTCCTGACATTGATGTTAGACTTCAAGTCAAGTCAGAACAATACAAATCCATGGGTGTTCTCAGTCCCTCCTCTCCTGGGCTGCGTGAAGACCTTGATTTCCCCCATCCTATCTACAGACCTTCTCTTTTGCTTCCTCTTTCCCTTTTTCCCGGTAGGATTAGTACAATCTTTAATGTAATGTTGAACATCTGATTTGTTCTACTAATGTCTTCTTTCATTCATGTATTATTTATCATCTCATTTTTCTTTTTGTTGTGCTTGTTTTTGTGTGGTTTGTGTAAGCTGTTTAATACACATGTATATGTTGTGCAGATGTTTTCTTTCCTTCTTGCCTTGTGCAGGTTACTATTGTGTTCTGTAATAACACTTTAGTAATTATTTTTATAAGTTTTTTTTTATTATCCACACAAATCACCAATACTTGCGCTCTTGGCTGGACTCTGTATTACTTTTTTGTATTTATCAATGTCGTGCCAAGTTGAGTGAGAGTATGTAAAGAATGAGCAGGGGGTGCTTCTGGAGAAAGAGACTCTGCACCAAATCAACTAGAAAGCGAAGCATTAAAGTGGGGGATACCCACTCACGACCAAATGCAGCACCCTATCTGATGAAATATTGTGTTTCCAATGAACCTTGGACAGCGCAGTTTTTTTGTGCTGCTGAGTTATGGGGTTATGAGGACCCATGGCAGTTTCTGCCACAATTTTCTGCCCAACTTCCCCGGCCTCACTTGTGCTACGGTTTTTAAATTTCTGCTGTATCCACTTCCAGCCCGGCATCAACCCAACCAACTCGCATCCTTCAAGAAATCAACAAGTAGTCCCCATCTTTTGACCATGGTATTCCGATTGTATGCACCCGCCATCAAGATTGCATCAGTACGAATGGTGCTTGATGGCCAAAACCAGGAGTCTATCTGCCATTTGCTCAGCTATTCAATCTCCCATCAGTCCTTTAAGCAATGGATGGATTTGTTCAAGCAAACAAAACGTGTGGTGCGCAACCCGGAAACCTACTCAAACCAAGGACCAGTGGCGACTCTCACTACTGAGGAGATTGATTTTGTCATTGAGTTGGTCCGCACGGAACCTGGACTATTCTTGAGTGAAATGCGTGAGCGACTCTATGATTCGAGTGGGACTCTTCTCAGTACCCAAGCAATCCACCACAACCTGGTAAACAGGTTGTGTATCACTCTCAAGAAAGCGGGGACCTCCAATGTTTACAAATAATTGGTAGCCAAGTACACTTTCATTGAGAAAATGAAACCCTTTCCCCCAGATTGGCTTGTGTTTACAGGTGCTTCTGAATCTTCTCAAGTGGTGGAAAACAAAAACTCATCTTGCTTCTTTCTTATTATTTTGAAATAGAGGAAAGCTCTTTTTGTGACCAAAACCTCTTGCAAACTTTTGTGCGCTCTACTTGAGGTACCCCAGCCACACGATTCATCTCAAACCAGAATCCTGATTGCATAAGCTTGATGCCGGCGATCTCCACTGGTGGTGTCATTGCACTGACTATGACGATGGATACGTTCAACAGACCAAAATTTGAGAAGTTTTTGGAGTATGACTTGGTCAGCTTTTTCTCTTTTTCTTCAATCATTCCCTACCTTCTGCTAACATCATCTTTGACTCAAATTCCTCGAATGAATCCATATCCACCTAAAAATTCTGTTCTGGTACTGGACAATGCCACGATACAACAAGGCAACCAAGTCAAGCAAATCTTCCAGGCTGAAAGAGTGCAGCATCTGCCAGGCTGAAAGAGTGCAGCTGGTTTATCTGCCACCATACTGTCCCAAGCTCAATCCAATTAAGCTCGGGTTTGCTGCCATCAAGGGTAAACTCCGAAGTTCTCAAGAACTCACCCGCACCTTGGACCCTCAATGGACTATTTAACAAGTCACAGTAGATTTATTAACTGAAGATTTTTGTTGCAGTGCCTATCAGCACTGTGGCTATTGTATCTCAAAAAATTCCAATTTTTCTGTCTGATGCAACTCAATCAAACTCCCTCCTCCAACTTTTATTTCCTTTTTTTCTTTTCTGTGTTTTTTCCTTTTCTTCATTTCATTTCTTTCTTTCTTTTTGTTTCTCATGATTACGTCTCAGTTAGTTTGTCATTAAAGTCAAAAAGTAAATCATATTCATTAGCCAAAACAAAAGGCTAGTTTAATAAGAATCAAGCAAGAAAAACATGCAAGAAGCAAGAGTTGCTTCAATTTTTTTACAGAAGAGACATGCGAGAAGCAAGAGTTGCTTTTTTTTCCTAAAGAACATATGCTGCGAGAAAAGAAACAAGCAGCAGAAGAGGATTTGACCACCTTAAATGAGAGACTCCTTTGACCAGAGATCCAAAGGAAGACTCAGAAATTTATATTTTTTGGAGATGTCGCTCATATTTTGAGACATTGTCTTTTAATTGAGCAATAATACCATCACTGAGCCCCCAACTACTCATGCAACCATGAGTGATGCTTTCAGATTTGAAGAACCTAAAGCTGGTGATGTCATTCCTCTTGAGAATATTGACCACATCGTTCATTCTGGAGGTTCGTATCTTGATGAAATCGAGATAAGGAGTGATGTTGTTGGTATCCAACTTGATACCAAACAACCCCTTGGCATCAGAACTGGGGGTTGATTTTGGCTGATCTTTTTGGTTTGCTGAGGTGGCCTCATCTTTTTTGTCAGCCAGCAGCGCAAGAAAAATTTCACCCATTTTGCTTATGTTGCCAGACCCAGAAGTAGTCTTGCGTTTCTTAGAGCTGAGATCGAGGTATGGCAGCGATGCAGGTGGAGCATTGAGCAACACACCTGGGGTACCAACATTCTAAAGATGACATCAAAAGAATTAG
>SMGU01001598.1:0-25949 GCA_004348175.1 Puccinia novopanici
GACAGCCCGAATCCACGTGTAAAGAGACCGGGACATCTTAGAGTGAGTGTGACCCATGATAGAAGATCCCATGAGCTCCTGATTTCAGGAATGCGCATAGTCAGTGAGGGAAGTCCCTAGCAAGCAAGAGGTGGAATAATTGACCTCTTGGCTTCTAAAAGGGTACCACTCATTTTCATTGCTCAGAGTGGGAATGGCCCGACTTCTGGTAGGGATAGACTGGCTCCGCCACCACGATGTTGCTGTCGGTCTTCTGCATCAAGGGCTTGCAACTCTGATTCCATCATTCTGGTCCAGGATGCCGCTTGTAGCGGGGCCTCTAAATTGGTTTCTCGATTCAGCAGCTGATGAATAGGACGGGGCAAGCTGCCTGCTTCTGCCTCAAGGGCTGCTGCTCTTGATGATCCTGAGCATGTGACTCTATGTCGGCGTCCGATTGTGCCGATAACGAGTTGGTATCGTGCTCGTCTGCCTCTTGCTCATCTGACTCTTGCTCATCTGACTCTTGCTCATCTGACTCTTCTGCTCCTTCTGCCTCTTGCTCGTCTGCCTCTTGCTCGTCTGGCTCGTCTGCCTCTTGCTCGTCTGCCTCTTGCTCGTCTGCCTCTTGCTCGTCTATTGCCTCTTCTTGGTGATCAAGGCCAGTTCGCCTCAAATCGGCAGCGGCTTGCAGTTTTGGAGTGCTTGAGTTTGTATTATGCGTTTCAGCACATAAAGTCGGTGGGTTGCCCTTCCACAGTGGTGGGCTAAGTTGGCGGTACTGCTTGCTCTAGGGCAAACAGTGCAGCAATATGAGCGCGACCCATCAGCAGCTGTTGTCACAATGAAATTGACCCCGCTCGCAGAATCTTTGGGGTATCTGATGGTTTCGACGTTATTTATCATCGCGAGGGAATTGAGGTAAGATGGGGAAAAGACTTGAATCAAACTACCATATGTCGGCCAACAAGAGAAATTCAGTGTGGCGATGACTCTGACTGGGGCTCAAGTCTTCAGTCCAGCCTGAGACACGCTTCGCCCCGCATCCTGGAAACACGGCGAATCGTGTGAGTTTCAGTCAGCTTTGCAGGCTGTTTCGCCAAGGGATTTTTTCCGACACGTCGTTGACGCAGCAACCGGCAACGGCAGTGCCGATCACACACGCCTCATCTGGGGGAGACCTCAACCTCCCCATATCGCCGCCCCACGACATCAGCCAACCGCTCTGAAGACCCGCCGTCATAGGATCGGTCGCCCACGGTCGCCCATGAGCCATTTAGGGCCGTCTGCGTGACCCCACCCTCACGCCTGCGTGTAGATATGTGAGGAAGGAGAGTTAATGATGTCTTATGATGATGCTGGAGAAGATGGTGGAAGTGCACTTGACACGGGTGCAGATCGGAGACAAGCAAGAATGTGACTGAACAAATCTTAGATCCCGACCCAATAATTGCGATCGGTAACTTGGAATAGTAGTAGGCTCAACGAGTCTTGGTGGCACCTCTTCTCAGCACCCTGAGTGCTCTTGGAAGGGCGCATGAATTCCTTGGCCCTGGCCTGAAGTGGTATGTACGCCATGGCCGATTTTATCTGCTAGAACAACTCGGGCGCGTAGAAAAGAGCGAGAAGATAAACGGGATATCAGCTTGCGGAGCAGCACAAAACCAATGTGACATAAAAAAAAGATGAATATTTTTACAACAAAAGACTTGCTATGTCAACATCGGGCAGAGCACCTCCTCTTACTCCATGACTTCTGGGGCGGAATGAACGGGCAGACGGATAGGCGACGCGCCGATGAAGTCTGACGGCTCGCGGCTCCTCCCCCGCGGTCGGCGGCTCGGGGAACGCCGAACCGCTCTGCCCCCGTTATTAGAACCGCCACGCCGAGCTCGGAGCGCGGAGCCTGTCGGGTGGCGCGGCAAGAAGAGCGGGCGGCTTGTTTCCGTCGGAGCATGTGAAAGCAACATTCGTCATGCGGAACACGGTTGTCGGCTTCGGATGGAGTGTGTCATTCAATTGTTGGTTTGATTTGCAATTAATTCGTGCCGGTTGTACGGTGGGAGTCTGGACAGTCGGAGGAGCACACAGCTAAAAAAACACTCTGGTTTTCTGCCGGCGATCATCAAGATACAAGTATTTGAAATTGGGTGTCAGTCACTAACTTAATGCTAATAATTCATCATGCGCGATGGAAGTACCCGGACGGTTCTACACATTTTTTTGGTCAGCTGGAGCGTTAAACCTTTGTCCTTCAACATCTTCACCCTTCCAGTGTACACACTCATCTTCACGCTCCTTACGTTGAAACAGTTATAAGAAATGCTCGTTCACGCAGTCATACTGCTTTCCTTCTCGGTCCTTCACGCCCATGCTAGGACAGGTACTGAGTCGAACGAAGCCCTTCGCCCGCAGAATGTAGAGCTGGCCACATTCGAGAAAAGAGGTTCGGATTCTCTGTCGGGGTGCTCTGTGCATGCAACCCGATCAACTGGCTCACACTTGTAAGACTTGATTTATTATTTAGGCTTGCTTCAAGGCCTTCTCGGTGGAAGCCCATCGGCAGGTAGAAGCCCATCGGCAGGCAGAAGCCGAGCAGACGACAGCTCGGCAGGCTACCCGACTAGCCTTGTTGGCGGTGAGCTTGCCAGCTTCTCCATCAATTTTGAAGATAATGTGCACATCAAGACAGCCACTTACTACTTTGACTTTCTTGGTCCCCGCAGGACTCCTCGATGGTGTGGGAAGCATTTTACCGCTGGGAACCGGGGGTGGGCTGAATGACCTTCTGAATGGTGCCCCGAGCTACAACCCGGCGGCTTCAGCCGCGGCCCCAGGCCGCCCGTCACCCAGTGCGACAAATGGAGATGCACCATGGGTGAGTACCGTTTATGCTCTTTGCTTCATGATTGACGGAGGTTGATAGGCTGCCCAAATTTCCTGGGATAGACTCAATCCGAAGCGGCCTACCGCCAAATGATCACTTGCCCAAGGGGCATCGGAGGACAGAGAGGTCGTTTACGCGAATATAACGCAGACTATTTTCCCCTCTACTAATCCACATCATCTTCTCTTTCTTCAGGAGTCGTTTTGCTGGTACCTCCTACGGGTACGTCCACAGAATTTGTCTCTTGCTAGATTGACAAGCGAGAGTGCCAAGTTGACATAACTTGGTGGCATAGGTGGCAGTGGAAACCAGGCATGGGCAAGAGTGAGCGGTCAATGTCCTATTAGTGCGGAACTTGACATTAGATTTGACTGACCCTCTGTGCAGTCGCCGTATGCCCAATTTCTCCCCCAATACGGCTTCGGTGTTTGTTGGGTGGACAATCCAAGTAAGCTTGTTTGCAATCACTGTAGCTGCCTTCAAATCAGATACTGAAAGGGCACGTACATCGCAATCTCTTGCCTTGCAGCCAGATCCACCGGTGATATTCAGTTAACCGCTGAGTTTATCGCTTATGCCATCAAGTCTTTGGGTGGAAGGTCAGGCCGCCCGCTGAATGTTATCACCTATAGTCAAGGAGGGCTGGATGTAAGTAGGATGTGGTCTAAGGAGAATGTCTCTGGATGCTGACACCGTTTTGAATCACACCTGGTCCGTAATTGGAATCTAACAGACGCAATGGGCTTTGAGTAAGTCATCCCACCAAACTGCACTATAGAACAAACTGATGGCTGCTGACCATTCTGCACCGGTGCAGCTTTCTGGCCGTCGACCAGGCGATGGGTCAGGAATCTGATCACGTTAGCTTCGCCCTTCCATGGTACCATCGCTGCTAATGCGGTGTGCCCACTCCTTGACGTCATCGGTGGTTGCTTGCCCGCACTCTTCCAAATGTTGACCGTAAGCTTCATAATTCCCGTCATACGCGCGAAAAGTTATTATTGTCTAGCGGTTTTTTTTTTTTTTTTGCTGAAATCCTTTCACAAAATTTGTGTAGAATTCTCGCCTCGTTAAAGCCCTCAATGCCCCCGTCCGAGGTAGTGGCGGGGTGGCTCTCGTCCCTACAACTAGTGTATACACCAGACAAGACGAGATTGTTATGCCACAAGTTGGAGCTCGGGTGAGTAGATTAATATGTTGCTGCGCCCCTCACGCGTTGACACGATACCTTTGGGACTCCTACTAGCCGATCTCGTACTTGGATGGCGCGTCAAACATTGCCCTCCAAGATATTTGTGGTGCTGCGCATGTGGCAGACCATTTGTAAGTCGGGTGGTGACAACAGAGCAAAAAAAAGAACCCCGGCCTGGAGTTGAGCGATCTTCTGTTGTGCATTTACAGCTTGCTCGTTGGCGATCTCGGGGCCTATGCGATTGCCCTTGATGCGCTTATGAGTGGAAGACCGGCGAATCCGGCCACGGTTGACAGTGAGTTCACCGCCTGAGCTTAAGATGAAGCCGAGGGTTGTATACTGAAATTGGCCCCGACGTCCGCACAGAATCTTACTGCAACCAGCTAGGTAAGATCTTGACACTATTTTTCCCTGGGAATGCTCCATTTAATGGACTGACAAAACACAATCATGCCTCTCACAGCCAGTCTCAGCGGCCAATTCGCAAGCCTCGGTAATGACCTGAAGTACGCCTTCTCCACAGTGGTTGGGAACGTCGGCGACCGCGTATCCAGTCTCCTCAAGACCGTCACAACGCTGGTGAGTACTCCCAAGTAAACAAAAAAAGCAGGACCCTCAGGATATAAGCGTTCTAAATAAGAGCATCAACACTGTTTTTTTCTTTGGATCGCGTTGAATTTCACAGACGGTACCCACCGAGCCTGCGCTTCAGGTAAGTCCATCGTAATGCATCTGATGGGAAACAATCCAAAAAGCAACCGTGATCAGCTGATACTTTTGGTCATTTGATCGGCAGATGTACGTGTGTCAGAAAGGCTTCGCAACCGGATGCACCGCGAACGGATTCGCAGGGCCACAGGGACGCGCGCCGATCCTGAGCAGTCTTCCCCAGGCGCTCTCTGGTCTGCTCGGCAGTGGCTAGACACCCACACCCCCAGAAACACACTTTTCATTGCTACCATATATGTAGCATCGTTCGACACAATCTTTCCAAGTTCCGACCCTCTCTCATTCCCACTCTCTCTCATTTCCACTCTCTCTCATTTCCATTCTCTCTCCTTCTTCCCTACAGCTCTTTAACTCGCTTCGTCGTTCTCTTGGCTTCAAGTGAACTTGCACACTTGCTTTTTTGTTTTTGGAAACGGGTAACATTTTGGAATTTCTTCTTGGCTTGCTATGTCATCGCGTGTGCTCTACCATACTATATCCACAGCGAATCGGCAGAGTGTCGCTTCATGTAAGTTGGCACCCTCTTAAACGGGTCCCATTTGCAATGCTTGGCGCGAAGCTAAGGAGTCTGCACTGAGCCCTCACATCCCTTTGGAAGCCCATTTGGCTAAAAAATGGGACGTCAGTATTTCTATCTTCACCATTGACATGCAACTGGCAATCATCATGATCCACAGATTCTCTGCCGTGACGAGGTATGACAGCAAAAAAACAAAGGGGTGAGTTTGCTGAAAGTGGCAGCAAAGTGGAAAGCAGCCCGTCCATTTATGGAGGTCACTTGCAGACAAGTGACCCTTGATTTTAGTAGAAACATTATTCAAATCTTTTTACAGAGCGCGTCTCCACCAAAGGAGAAAATTGGGATGCTTTACTCAACTTTGGCTCCATGCAGTCAGTTTGGCAACATCATCATCCATCATCATGAGTGTTGACTGAGGATGTAAAATATCCAATAGAGTTTCAGCCTCTATATATCCTCCTGGTAACATAGTGCTTCCGGGGGTTGTGCTATATGAGTGTTGATAGGAAAGCAGGCCTTCTGCCGTAGAAGAAGATAAGTGGAAGTATCTTCGTATTTTAATCTTGAAGAGCTATTCTAAATCTGGACTTGAATCAGGAGGGGAAAGCCAGAATGGTATATTGGCTTCTTGTAGCATTTGAGTCATTAAAAGAAGTGGTGTCAAGATGTCAGAGGGACTCAGAAAACCCCCACACCACAGTAGCTTACCCAGAAGTACCCTGAAAGTTCCTTAAATGTCTTGATGCCACAAGTAAGACTGTGCCCTGAACAAAATCTCATCAAGGAGGCAGATTTTTGGTACATGTGCCATCAGGTCAGTAAAGAAAGTTGCAGGTAAGTGCTGGAAAGAAGATATCCCATCTTCACAACACTATAAAACCTGATGAAAGAAACAGTCATCCAGAAAACTCACATCCCAGATTTTTTGTGCCCTCTGCTTTTTATTCTATCCACTTTCATCACCTGTAGGAGCCAAGAATCAAACATGTGGAAATACAGGAATCAAAAACCCCTTTCTCCTCATTTTTTTCTCTTGGTTCAACTCTCCAAGCTCCAGAAACCAACAAGGAGGGGCACCTGAACTAAGAAATCTAGCCTCTACTCACACTCATTTCAAGTTTTTTCAAAAGGCCCAACACTGATGCCCATCTACTCCTGAAGGAATACTTTCCATTACCAAATATCCATAATTTTACATAGATCTATGAAAAGTACAAAGAATTATGGAGAAGCATTGGATGAGGAGTGGAGAATAACAATGTGAATTGGAGTAACTCTCCATACCTTCTATATTTCATCTAGTTCAAAGTATGGTGATTATTTACTTATGGAACTATGGACCCATCAATTTATCTGTCTAGTTGATAATATGTGCTATGTAAGATTGATGCTAACTGTAACATTATGGCCTACTTTTACAAACTTGGGGGGGGGGGTGACATGAACCATATGAAGATGAAATGAATGAAATTGGAAATTGTTTAAACCTTTTGCTTGATGCACCCCTTTCTAGCAAACCTAATTTGGTCAAACCCATCCTATTTAATCTGGGCCATATGGTCAACCTGATTATGTAGGGTCAAGTTCAGCTCATTGGTTAATTTGCCTACCTTGATAGTTTGAATTAAATCAGTTTACTTCAACCCAACATTCATCTGGGCATTGACTTTGTCAGCCGCCGTGATGCCAAGGACTAGTTCCTTCTAGCTACACGCGCTGCAAAGATAAACAAGAATATGTATATAATATTTTTAGGGTTTTGGAAGATTTTTGATGTTTGTTTTGGTTTGATTTTGCAGGTTTTTTGAAGTATAATAAATAAAAGAAAATAGCCTTAAAAAGAGCCATAAAGATAAATAGATGGAATTAATAAATTCCAGAGGGGCCTGTTGCCAGGGGTTTTTACGGTGCCCTCTAATTATCAGTACTAGGAGTGGGCCTAGTAGTGTGCTGATCTTCTGGGGCCTGATAAATCAGGGGTAGTTAGGGTGCCCAGGGCTAATAGAAGGAAGAGGTCTAGAGGAGTTATACAACTATTACTCCTCTTGGGGTAAAATTCCTTCAGATGAGTCTCAAGGGGTGTTTCAGGGAGTTGCTGAGGAGTTTGAGACCAAATGGGAAAGGACTAAGTGCACTGGGAATAACTCAGAAAAATACTCACAGGATATAATCACTGGTATTTGGCTGAATTCTGTTTCTGGCGGATAAGTCTGGGGAATCTTTGCCAGTGGCAGAGGGGCAAAGGTACTCCTTTTAAGGCTTCTTCTAGACCTTCTGAGACGAAATCAGAGGCCTAGAGGTCAGCCTGAGGATGCTCTGTGGACATCTTGGAGCTGTGGGATCTGTAGAAGATCCATTGAACAGCTGTAGTTCATTTTAGAGGATCTGTCAATATTTATATTATAGCTCTTCCCAGGCTAGCCTGTTGATCCTCCCGGACTAGTAGATTTTCTACAGATCCTTCACACTGATTTCATTTCGTATTAATTATTTATATTCCCATAGATTCAATTAATCTATACTTTTTCTATTCTAATATATGATCTCAGTGTATATATAAAATATGTAGTTACAAGTTAACTGCATATTTTCAAACCTTGCAGATTCGTCTAGAATAGCCTGTGACAGCTCTGTAACATGAAATGTGATAGGTTTATTTCTAAATAATTTTTGGCCAAGTTACTACTTCTGCTATGATAAAGTAGTAGAAGGAGTTGGTTTTAAATATTATGGTCAGGGAGTGACCCTAGGTTATTTTAGCTGTAGAATTCATTGGATTAATAATATTTAATGAATTCTTGTTCCTTGATTCTCTTTTTGTCTTATTTAGTTTTCTTCTTATAAATTTGTCCACAAATTCCAACTGGCTACTTATGTCAGATGGTCTCTGAAAAGTAGAAAGCTGACAGACTTGAGCACATAGTCACTAGGATAAGCTGAGCCAATTTAGGTGTTTCTGTTGGTGAGCACTGTGATTACTGGTACACAGTCACACATGCAGTGTATATACCCCTTCTAGTAGCAAATCTACACTGTTTCCTTGAATCATGCATGAAAGAAACATTAAGGAAAGGAGTTTCAAGGCTAAGACACACACTAAATTGGTAAGAACTAGTCCATAATTTGAGGAGTATAGTTCCAAAGTGGATGCTCTGGACTGGCTCACTGGAAGATAAATTAGAGGTGCAAAAGTTTGTGGCAACAAAAAACAAGCTTCTGATCTGACTGTTTTTATGGAGTGATTCGTCATGTTCCTGGTGATGCAGTCCGGCAACCTAGTGTGAAGTGTAATTATTTTTCGGGTCAGTGATGATACCCCGGGGTTGCTCCCCGATCATGAAACTGTTTTATTGGACTTTTCTTTTTTCTGAAAAAAATAAAAAATAAAAAAAATGTCTGAAAGAAACAACAACAACAACAACAACCGATTCTACCAGCAACAGCAACACTACCACTACCATCTACAACAACAATACTTATATCAACAACAACAGCAACAACAACAACAACAACAACAACAGCAGCAGCAGCAGCAGCAGCAACTTTCTGCCTCACCCGCCACCTTGCACCGTCTCGCTCAACAGAACGAATACCTTGCACAACAGCTAGCAGATCTTCAGGCTGAAACAGCCGAATCTGAACTCGAAGGGCGTAAAAGGCTTCGAAAACTAGTCAAAGAAATCGAGACATTACGCGCTGATCTTCGTCAAACGGAAGAACGTAACGCGCTCCTAGAGGAGGAAAGAATTGCCCAACTCGAACAACAGAACAATCATACCGTGGGCAACATGGTCGATGAGATTGTCGGCGACATGAAACGCGTCATGATGGACGATGACCACCTCAGAATGCGCACCCCAGCCAAATCTACCGCTAATTTTGTAACTCAGAGCCTTCTTGTCAACTCACCGCTACCACCACTACCACCACCACTCGAACATACCACTCCCATCAATTTTCCCTCACACTCACCTGCCAACTTGACTCCATCCCAATCATCTAGTTTTATCTCACCCTCCCCAAGGTGCTCAACCGTCTCTTCTCACCTATCTCGCTCCTCGCTCGATTTCCAGCATAGCCCTCAAGAACGTGCCCTAGTATCCCAACTCCTCAACAAGATTGCCGAACTGAAAGAGAGTCAGAGTGAATTTGAACACGAGCGAGAGGAGATGAAGACCAAACTTCGAAAGGCGAGGGAAGAAGTTGAGCAGCTACAGCTCATGGTCGAGGATGCCGAATCGGAATTACAGCAATTAGGCAGTGGGCTGGGCCGACCGACGTGGCTTAATCGAGTGGGATGGTCAACCAAGCCAACCACTCCAATGGCAAAGACCTCCAGGAAAGCCTCAGGGAATAGGAAGATGATCAATCAGAGTAGGAAAGCCAAGTAAGCTTGCTTCCTTTTCCTCATCCGTAATGGAATCAAAACTAACCTTTTATTTCTCCACAGGAAAAGACATTGGCAGCTCCAGAACATCAACCTGGTAGCATTGGGAGCGACATCACCATTCCCGAATCCATCCCTCATCGCTGTATGGTCGTGAACCCACCTCACCGTCCATGCGAGGACATGCTCTCTCGATGGCTCGATCCAATTCAGACTCAGCAGATCTTTCCTCGGGCAACCGTTTTCACAATTAGGTAGACTGCGGCTCTCATCGACTGCCTCTAATCAATCTTTGGTGAGGGGATAAATCGGACAGCGCGACTCCTTGCGCACCTACATTCCGAAATCGGTGGGGTGTACCCGGAAGAGGAATGCAGCTCGGATCCCAAGTCTCCGATTATTGGTGTCAACACAACACATGCTCATAACAAGTACCACCCGATCACCATTTGGGTTTACCGCCTGCCAAGCGCATCGTCCAGCCCACCTACAACGAGCTCCAAAGGGCAGTGGCTGACACCCCATTGACTTGGGCAGATGATAATCAATCGTCACCCTCATCCACTTCGAAGGGCAATGTGAGCAATGAACGCAAGCGGATTCGACCGCGTGGTTGTACAACACCCTCCTCCTCTGCTGCTGTCGCTCCTGCTGCTATAACCCTTCAGCTCGATTCTTGGTCGGGAGCGAGTTCCGCGACACTGGGGCTCATGTCGGCCTCGCGTCCCAAATCGGACTCGCTCTTGCGCCAACGGCAGCTTCTGATCCAGGGAAGAAGACGGGAGGAGCTTGAGGCGGCGTACCGGATCCGTGAGGATAGTCAATCCTCGACCCTATCCAGCTCGACAACGGTTGGCAGGATGTCGCCCTCGGAGCGGACGAGCAAGTCTGCGGCTTCGTCCCGAACGATGGCGCGGCGCCGCACGAGTCGTCGTCAGGAGGCGCTCCGGCGTCTGGGTATCCCATCCTCCACGGACACGTGCTCGTACAACAGCGACGAGGAGTCAGATGATGAGCGGGGGGATGCAGGAAGCGAGTGGCGAAGAAGGCTCGAGCTCGATGGGGGAGGAGTCGGAGGAAGACGGGCAGGGTGGGGAGGCGACATGGAACTACATTGACGCGACGGACCACGACCATCGGGTGCAAGGGGCGACGGGGACAGACTACTTCCCGATCTCGTTGCGCGCGCGCCATGCGCCCGGAATGGTGGTGGGCAGACTGCAGGCCAAGGGCGTCGGCTGGGGCACCTTCGTGTACCAATGGATGAGCTCGTCAGCGTTGTCGGGCTTGCGGTCGGGTGGCCGTCTGGCAAGGCCCCGCTCCGCCATGGAAGACGACTATCCCTTCGCCCATCATCATCACCAACATCAACAGCAGCTCCCGACCCTGAACATCTTGACCATCCCACCTCCCTCCTACACCCAAACGTCGTGCGATCCAAACCCTGACCCGTTGTCCTCCCCGACCCACCCCGTCCCCTTCCGCTAAGAACACCCACCACAGCTCTCCCGACAGCGCCACCTGATCTCAATCTTTTTTTTTTTTTATTCTTACAACTGACTCGAGTTTTATCCTTATTCTCTTCCTGAAACGGCCTGCTCTTCTTCTTTTTGTTGATGGAGGGCTGAAGGCCCGGCTTTGATCCATGTGTCTTCCTCCTGACCCAGCGCTCGTGCCCGCGTACGATGCTCTGTACCTATGTATGATATCCTTTTAATATATATATGTGTATCTCTCCCGCCTGCTTCCTCTCTTTATGTTGATTATCTTGCCCGCCTGCATGGCTCTGGGCGCATTCCTCTCTCCCTACGTGATTCGTCCCTACCCATCCCCGCTCATTCTTCCCATCGGCCCGTCACCTGCGGCTCCTTTCTCTGCCTTTTCTCTCTCTCTCTCTCCTTTTTGTCTCTTTCCTCCCCTTTGTGCTTCCCTGCTTTTGACCCTTTTTTTTGTGCGCTGCTTTTCTGCCTTGTAACTTGTTTTTTTTTCGTGGTGGTAATGTGTTTGTATAATGATGCATCGTTGCTTTTTCTTTTCTTATTGTGCGTCGGGTTTTCCCCGGAGGTGTCTCGTGTGCTGGATGTGTGTATCATGTATGTGTGTGGGCCGGCCTTGGACATGGTTTGTGCGTGTGCACCCGTGGCTGCTATCCCCTGCTATACTCAAGGGATTATCCCGGGATAACCCGAATCGGTCTACCGCCGTGACCAAGCCAACCCTGCTTCAACAGACCAAACACCCAGCCAACCATCCATCAACCCTCAGCGCCATGTTTTTGCGACTAACTTAACATAATTACCGGTGCATCGGAAACAGCCAGCGCGCAAGGAACAAGGGGAAGCGTGAGTGACACAAACGCTGTTGCTTTGCTTCGCTTTCTCTGGCATCTTAACCGTAGAGGATGGCCTGAACCACTTTTCAGGTTGTTTCCTCGTGGCACTTCGGTCCGCCGTTTCTTCAACCGAGCCCAAGAAGTACAAGAGCTTTCTGATATGTTGAAGCAAAAACCAAGCTTCACAGTTTTGCTAGGACCTCTAAGCTCTCCGGGAAGACAGCGCTAGCTCGACACGTTGTATCCCAAACTCGACCAGATAATACCCCGAAGTTTCGCCCATTAACCATCGATCTCCGCGCTGTGGCTAGGAGTGGGAGCTTTCTCAAAGCTTTCATGAATCAAGGAATTCGTGCGTGTGGGGTTGCGCGACGGCTTCTGGAAGGATATCATGTTGAGCGGATCCGAGTTCTTAATTGCTAGCTTGTTCTTGGAGTCTGGCAAAGAGGAACCTTCGGCAGAAACGGCAGCAAACGTTTTCCACGGACTGGCAACCCGCCTCAAACCTTGGTCCCCTTACCATGGCTGTAGACCCCCCGTGCCAGTAATCGACGAAGCCAATGCCTTCCAACAGATGGACGACAAGGTCAGTAGTCCACAAGCATTGAAAATCACATGTCTCACAAATGATACTTCTTGTTATTTAGGTGTCAACATCACACATTTTGACACCCTCGTAGTTGGTGACCTGCCCCGCCAGAAGGCACACAATTATTTCCTTCAAACGATTGAAAACAATCATCAACTCTCAAAAGAAACAAAAGAAAACTTAACATCCATCGACTTTGATATTCCTTTCAAGATGACTGGAGGAAGAATGTTTTTCATTGAGAAATATATCCAGCAGGTATGTATGTTTGGCTCTTTCGATGATCGTACGTATGAATGGTTTGTTTTATCTGAAGTTGAGAGGAGAATGCATACGCTTATTTTTGTCTTGTCATTTCAGCCATGCGCTTCCGGCCCATGCAACTTGCTTACAGGGTAATGCTAGCCGACGTTGTTGGGAAGGCCAAGACGTACAGCAAAACAGAAGCTCTCACTGTCTGCAAGCTTCTTGCTGATTGACCCGGATACATAGACTACATGGTCCTCCTTCTGAAGAAGTTTGGCAACGCAGTGGTCGAAGAGATGATAGAAAGGGATTTCCTCTATTTCCGACCCATTTAGGAGTTCTCCAGGGATCTGATTCCTTTCCCGTCTAGATCAGTTGTCACTGCTCAAAGCGAACCAGCCCGGCGTGCCATGGAGATGTTTGTAATGGATTATGGCCAACGGTGAACTGGTAACCCAAACGAAGCTATCCGACTGTGAAAGGGAGTAATTGATTTGTACATTCAACATCATCGGGGTTCTACACTTTGAAATGGTTCCAGTGCAGTCAATCTTGAACAATCAGGTGGTGATCAGTGCTTTTTTCATTTTACATTTATCATTGTTAGGGTTTAGACATAGGCCACCCACTTTGGAAGGCTCCAAGACAAACCTCAGACCACTCCTATGGGGCGGTTCCCAAACTGGCATAAATCCAGGTTCCAAGAACTTAAATCCTCCTAACTCACTCGAAGCAAAGGAAGGACAGCATATTACTAAACAGTATAAGTTCAGTACTCGTCAAAATAAACCCGAAGCTAGATAGCAGTGCTAACTGCCTGTAGCCGTGATCCTCCACCGGTAAAGGAAGTAGGCCCTCCGACAAGGAGGGACTTGGGTTATTAATTAGCTAGGTCCAGACTGTATATTTTGCGAGCGGGGCAGTGCCGGTTAATGGTGTCCGCAACTGTAGAGTGTCGAGCGAGTGGACAAGGCGCCATACCAGACAGAGGTGACTTGGTGAGGGACGTCAAGGACTCAAGTCTCCGCTCCGTAGCAATAGGAACTTGAAATCTCAAGTCGGAGCCTTTACCACTACGGCTCGTGTCGGACAATGCCAACACAAAGCTTAACCTGGAAGGGGAGGGAGTATCGGATAACTGCGAGGATACTCCCCATCAGCCGGTTTGCTCGACCTGGCCAGGATCGCTGCGCAACTACCCTGTCTTACAGTTACTTGCTAACACACTTATAAATGTCAAGCTGGACTGTATCGGAAATTACAAGACGCCGAGCATGAGGCCAATGGCTGCGCAACGAACCTGTCTTACTTGCTGACACACTTTAACACAGCAGGGGTGTCCAACATTTTGGACTGCTCATTATAAATCGGACTCATGGAGGGGGGGAGTCACCCATTCGCATTCAACCGTCCATCCAAGATTCCACGATACTCATTGCGATAGCAAACTTGCATCTTATATTCGACTATTAGTTTGCTGGGAGCCTCCATATCCAGTACCGTTAGTGTGAGTCTCGATGGGATGCCTCAGTCATCAGTGGCACTATTCACTCTATAAATTCCCCAGCTCCATGCTGCTCTCAATCCTTAGACCACTATCTGCATCACAAGCAATTAAGCTTACGCATAACCTCATTCATTTTCTCCCTATTTCCTCACTCAGAAGCTGAATCGCAACATGTTGATCATCAAAGCATCATTCGTCGCTGCTATCCTTAGTAGCTTGCTCTTTTTGGAAGCCAATTGTGTCGAGGTCAAAGTGGTCGAAATTGGGCAAAGTTGGTCTGACCTTCACCCTCCAGCTTGGAGCACCGGGATAAGAGTGTACAATGAGCAAGGGCATCAGGAAGTCAAGCATCCGGTTGAAGGTGGCCCCTGCTTGCTCATCTGGCGCAGTCGACATGTCCCTACGATTCATGTCCAGAATCAGGGGAAGGAATCTGTGACTTACGTGTTCCGTAAAGACTCTGGGGATCAGTCGACCGAAATAACCTGTATAAGCCCTGACGACATGCACATTTTGATGGCAACAGAGGGTTCAATCTACATCAAAATACAAGACATAAATCAAATTGTCTCGGAAGTGTCTGAATGACGCTCATGGAGTGGAGCTCACTGCTGACATTGGCATGCAAAGCATTTGTGAGTCCTACACCCTGTGCCTGAAACCGTGTTAAACACTGGTCCGGCTCGATGTGCTGACCCTGACCTTCACTGTAGGCAATGAAATATTGACCCTAAAAAATCCTCTCTATGTCTCACAGAGAGGATTTCGTGCAAAACGCAAACCCAAGCTTTCATGTAATTTTTGTTGCATCTTCCTCCGCCAGCATCCCATGCCCGCCAAACAAATGATTTTTGATCAACCCATGCATGTTTCCTCTCTCTGTCTACTAGATGTACAAGCGTGCATGAAACTAAACTACTTCCACAAAATCCAAACACCACAATTTTTTCTATCATCACTCAAAATTGATCCAGAGTGGTTGAGGGCAACATGCAGTGTCTTTGATGTCCATGTTTTTGAGAGGACCGGTGGTGGTGGAGGCCATTTGGTCAAGAGAAGGATCAAGGGGTACTGGGGCCATGGTGTTGAGGATGTGGTGTTGTTGATATATCAGGCACACAACACAATTATATCACACCTCATGTATTCTACATGGTTATAAAATGAGGGAGAATCTTATGAGAAGAAGGAATTTAATTTATGAACATTCCTTGTAATGATAAAAACATCTTTTCAGAGAAGAATGAATGAAATAACTTTGGTTATTTGGAATTGAAGCCTTTTGGACAGGCTTACTGCCTCTAAGGCTGACACATTGGCTGAAATTGCTTCTATTGGTGCGGAGTAATTATTTGGTCTTGAATGTGTTGAAAATGGCTGAAACAGTGGTTGAGACAAATTTGGCTTGTTGCAAATGAAACTTTTCAGCCTCAAAATTTAGTTATTCTTGTTTTTTGACAGCCACTGGGTTTGTGTGGTTAAGGGAATGGCCCATGATTCCTCTATGCGGAGTGGGTATCTAAATATTAGAACTCCCCTTAAGGAAGATTATATGTCAGAGGTGTAATGTGAGATATAGAGTATAAGTAGAATTCCCAAGGTATGACCAGATCAATCTTCCCAACAAGTGGTTACAGAAGAACAAACAGATACACAGAAATACTTATTTATGTATACTAGCACCACAAAAAATAGTGTGTTGCTTGCTAGCAAGTGACATCCAGGAGCTCAGACCACAACTAAATCTAAGTTCCTTGCAAACAGCATTGTGCAGTGGCTGAAAACAAGGTTATGTGCCCAAGAATGGAAGGAGCATCCACCAGAACTTCCTTGATTTCAGTTGCTAGCAACCAACATCTGGGTACTCATGGTGTAGCCCACTGAATTTAAGAGAATAATATTTCTTATCCATTTTGTATCTTTCCTATAAAGACTGTTTCTCTTCCATGTCTTTGTCTCTTTATTCATCACAATATTTTTGTTTCCTTATTATTATCAACCTTTTCAAATCAAATCTTGCTATTTAGCATATTAAACTAATTATCAGATCCAATACTGTTCTTTGTTGTTCTGAGTTCATCTGCTGAAAGTTTTGAAAAAAAAAAAAATTGTTTTGGACGTTACCATCTCTGACACAAGTCTAGTCATTACATGTTAGAGTATTTATACTATTTACAAGTATGTATTTGGTTTGGTGAGAGAGAAAAACTATGGAAATAGAAATATGTAAATAGCATAACAACATGGAAAATATGTGATAAGAAATAAAGACATAATCTTGGGACAACAGGGAGGGGTTGCTCAGTTCAGTAGGGCTGCAACCAGCTGCAGGAAGATGCAGCTCACAAATGGACTGGTGGAATGCAGTGATTCTGTCTCTCAGCTGCATCCAGGGGGTGTTCACAGGTGAATAGATTCCACTCTGGACTGACTTCCTCCTTGGTGTGTGTCACCAGGAGGAAGTCAATAGGTGCTGCGGAAAGTCTCCGGATGTGTAACCCTCTCTAGGGTTATAACTGTTGTTGTAGATAGAGGAAGGATGATACAGTTCAGGTTGTGTTTCCATTTATTGAAATTCTGTTGGAGTAGCGTGTTGTATGCTTTCTTTCTCTCAGTTTCATTTCTTTCTGTTTCACATGTCTGTCACATTTTGTGACATTCATTTTGGATCTACCTAGTCCAGCTTTCAGGTGTGGGAGGATCTTCTTCATCCTTCCACTGTCATCTGGTTGTCTGGCCTAGGTAAGCCATACATTTCTCTTTCTCTCTCTTTTCTTTTGTTGTTTTTTCTTCTCTTTCTCTGCAATAAACTTATCCTTCCACCACCATCTGGTTGTCTGGCCTAGTTCACTGCAACAATTTGACCCATTGGCAAGCAACACTTTGATTGAGGATTTGTATTTGAATGGCTCAGAAAGGAATTTAGCTTTTGGTGAGATGTTGGAAGGTTGCAATGGTGACAGTTTTGTAATTTGTGGTATGGGATAGATAATAAAGGGTGTTGAAAATGTAGCAGCAATGATTTAGGAATTTATTTGGTCAAGACTTGCAAGTAAAGGTAAGAGGATTTGTTGACAAAGGGAGAAAGAAAAGGAGTTGACATGGAGGTGAATGGAGTAAATTTTTTATTTTCTGTAGAAGGTACAGGCAAGGTATTGGGTATAAGTGAAAGGACAAATCTTTGTTGGCATTCACAGATTTCAAATCAGATGTGGAAGGGGGTTTAGCGGAGTCAGAGTCTGAAGTTATTTGGTCAAACCAGCAATTAGTGCGGGAAATGGCTTTAAATGGTTGTCAAATAATGAATCTTCTGGAGAAGGCATTAGCGGGGAAGTTTCAATAGTTATTTTTATTGTTTTGTTTGTCTGTGGTTTTGCTCTGGTTACCTGTGGAAGTGGTCCAAAAGTACAAAGTGGTCTGTACCAGCATTGACCATACAAGGTCAGGCAATAACAAATGTTTGGCAAATTGACTGTTAATCTGTGATGGCTAGCCAGATGGGAAAGTGAGATACTGGAAGAGCAAAAGGATCAACAATTGTATTGCCCTATGTCAACAGATAATGACCCGGGGTGCTGCAAATGTACTGTAGTTTGCATACCGTACAACACTATATATTGTGTGTCAAGTGCCGCTGGGCACTCTATCAAGTTGGGCTCGATTTTGGCCGACCCTAAAGTGTGCTTGGCCAATAGCCCAGCCCCGCTGGGCACATGCCAACCCTGATTTGGCACATGCCCAAGTTGGGGTGAGTCGGTCACAAGCTCGGCTTGGCCGAAGCCAAGCCAATGTGCCATGGCTGCTCAAAAGGCGGCACCCCTAAGTTTGAGGGGTGCATAAACTGAATTTCAGCTTCATTTGAAACTGTTACACATATTGTCGACTTGATTACAGTATTGATTGTGGAGGTAGATAGTGATGTGGTTAACTACAGCTGAGATGAGGAAGCGGAGGAATGAGGTGAAAGATTCATTCAGGAGGGGAAGTCAGGAGTGGACCGGTAATCTCTTGCATCTCGGCGCAAGGGCGGTAGAGACGGTGACAATGAAGAAAGTAGTTTTTTGACTTTTGAGGTGTGATTGCCTCATTAACTGCATTTTTGATTTCAGCCACAAGTGCTGTTTGGTTTGGAGGCTGCTTGGATCGGACATAAGCCTTGATCGAATGGAACGAGTATTCAATGGGATTGAGAAAGGGGAGTAAGGGGAAGAAACTCGATTGAGATCGATTTTGAGCTGTTCAAGGAAGCTTTGACTTCGTTGAACCGTTCACCTTGATGAATAGGTGCGTTGTCCATGATGATGATGGCATTGTCCGGAAAACGAGAACCAAGACTACCAAGAAAGAGGCAGAATTGATCGGCCCCTACCCCTTTTGCCATGGTATTGTCCGCATTCAATAGCTCATGGTAGACAAAACCATCTTCGGACAAAGCACCTATAAGTGTAACCTGTCTGGCCTTGGGCACAAGGCTCAAGACAGCAGGTTCACCTAGTCAAAAGAAATCAAATCAGATTGTTATTGCTGCATTAATAAGTTAAAAACAAATTACCTCGAGGTGCATAACCAAAAGCCCGGCCAGAGTGCAGATCAAAGCCTGCCTCATCAACAAAAACAACAGTCCTCTCGAGATCCAAGCCACGATGGTGAACAAAGTTGGCTCGAAGCTCAATCAACTGTGGCTTGTTCCACAAAGTTGGTATGTTTGTTGTTTGTTTCCAGGTAATATCCATGTCATGGATAAGATTGCTGATCGCTTGGGTTGAAACTGTAACATCGAATTTTTCTTTGATAAATCGTGCAAGCTCGGTAAGGGTTGTTGAGGATTTTTGCTCTAGCTGATGAAGAAGCTCGGTCTTCATCTCATCGGTGAACTTTCCAGGTCTTTTCTTGACTGTCTTGACCAGAGAGGGATCCTCGGTCTTGATCCTCTGGATCTGGCGCCTGGAGACCTTGAAGGTTTTCATCGCTTCGGAAACTTTCATGCCATTTCCGATGACATTTTCACGAATCAGCTCCCTGACCTCCGGCTTGATAACGGCATTAGCCTTCCGCTCCTTGTGAGTGAGTCGGTCACTTTGGTAAGTCCGGTTTTCATTGACTTTTTCAGTGGCTTTCTTTTTGTTTCTTGCTCGTGTGTCCTCCTGGCGAGGTTCCGAAGCTCTTCAGCTAGCTCACGAGCCTTGATTTTGTTTGCCTCAATCTCAAGGTCAAGAGCGTTCATGACCGAGGCATTAGAATCATCCATCTGAACAAAAAGGTAGGTATTAACAGCATCAAAACAGTAGAAAAAAAAAAACTTATTTACCTTGATCGAGTATTGTGGGCAGAATTTTGCTTGTGTTGAGATCGGTCAAGAGCTTGGGTTTGGCCAAGCGGTACTTGGCTGTGTGCCCAGATCCGAGGCCAGCCCAGGCTGGTCACACAAGCCTCCTGAGCACACACCCAAGCTAGGGTGGCACTGTGCCAAGCTGGACTTGGGTTTGTGCCCAGCGGCACTTGACACACAATACGACTATCTACAAGCATATTCTACGTCGGAGTATAAGGCACATTCGCGGTCACCGTCCTCCCGGACGCGCCGCAGCTGAAGTCCCACAAACCCCCGACAACTAATTATTATATTTATAAAATATTTTTTCTTTTTTTCTGATCTCCACAAAAACTGAACGAAACCAAAAAACAAGAAAAAAAAAGAAACTCCTCGTCGGGAAGATAAAATGGACGGGATGTCGAGCGATGGGATAGCAGCACCTTCTGTCAAGGAGAGTCTGCCGCCGAAAAAGAAGAAGAGCTTAGCTACTGTCGGTCCGATCGGATGGACAAACGATCTCACCCATACGAAAGTCAAGAAGACCAAGAAGAGGCCTCTATGCCTCAACTGCCTCTTTCCTCAGCCGCTACTCCTCCCACACCTTCTCAACCACCACCCAAGAAAAGGAAGAAGAACTCGGATGCCCGCAACAAAAACCAACCGAAATGGTTTGGCCATCTCTTGACTCGTTTGCCAACCTGACCCAGAAGAAATCCTCGCACGCTTTGCGGGGCCGGTATCCTCCAACCCCACCCAAAGTCAAAGCCTAGAGCTGGAAAACGCGCTAAGATTGATAAGCCGGATGCCCCTCAACCTGCACCAGAACCAGCACTCCCAATCCCAGTCCCTCACAGCAGGCGCCAGGACCGACGATCCCTAACCCTCAGGAAGAAAACCCCAGTAATACAAAACAGATTCAATCGTCCCAAGTGTGCTCACCGAAAAATGTTGCAAACCCGCCAGCGCAGCCCCTGGTACCAAACCCAGCTCAATCACTCGCCACACAATCCAGCGTTCCTCTGTCCTTGGAAGAATCAAACACCATCTCAACCCCCTTTCCCAACCTCTAACCAAACCAGTTCAGCCGCCTACCGTCGCTCCGGAGTTCACCGATAGCCCTTTGGATAATCAATCACAATCACAATTGCTAAACAACGTGGTCAAAGAGGGGTCACAAATTTCGGCAGCCAAGGGAAAAAAACGGAAATCTACCAAGCCTCGAACAGAACATGTGGATCAGGGTAATGTCGCCCCGGAGGCTACGGCAATGCCTCCTTCAAATTTGCCCACTGTGCCCAAAGTTGCCAATGTGCAGCCTCAAGAACCATCCGAATCCCTTGCAAACGCCTCCTCCACCGCCTCAACCCCTTTCAACAGACAGGACCTACGTAATACCTCAACCCCCGAAGCCGAGGGGACATCGACGTCTGCAAGTCGACCAGCTCATCAGCCGGCCTCATCACATGCAACTGAAGCAGTGCCCGCCAAGATGAAATTATTGGCTCCAACACCGATAATCCAGCAGACATCGCAGATAACGATCAGCAGCCTTTAAATATACCAGAAAAGTCAAACCTTCTCGCAATAAGGAAAGAAAAATCAAAGCAAAAGCAAAACAGAAGAAACAGCAAAAAAAGCGAAGCTTGCGTAGTGTATCCGTTTCTACAGCGCACACCACGCAAGAGGCCAGATGTTTCTCAAGTGTATCAGCCTCACCCTACCCAAGGAACTGGACTTCCATGTTAGTTGTGTTGCTTTAGCTAAGCTATTCTTATCGGTCTTTAATTGATGTCGATTCCATTTTCAGATGCCGTCCCGACAGTCTACTCCAGTCTCCATGCTCAACATTCCGAAACACTTTGGTAGATGGGAGCTCTCGATTCCATCGGATCGGGATGTCCCGGCGGCCGTACTAGCTCGGATGCATCACTTCTTAGATGAAGCTGTGTGTGCTGGGTTCGCCAAGCCGATTTTCCGTGACCCCACCCCGGCCATCTCTGAGCGTCCATCCTTGTGCATCTCCTCTCCCAAAAAGACTTGGCTTCAGCCGCTAACCCACCAACCCATCTCACCAAGCTGCCAACAATTCAGCCCCCAACCCCTGTTGCCGATGAAAGCAACACCACAAACCCCGCAGCCATACCCAACATTACATCCCCTCCTAAGACTACCACAAACCCAGCAGCCATACCCAAAATTACATCCCCTCCTAAGACTACCCACCTTGCCAATAAACAATTACCGTCAAGCATGACCTCTGCTCCTCAAGACTCGGTGCCAGCCGCTAACCCCTCAGAACGCACCACTGAGCTGCCAATGACTCTGCCTCCAACTCCCATGACTGATGATAACAACCTTACGAACCCAGAACCCACACCTAAACCGCCATCCCCTTCTCAGGCCACTAACCTTGTTTCCACGGAATTGATGCCCCAAGATCGATCATTGAAACGAACTTTGAGCACCTGTTCATCGTCTCTTAGCGAGGATATCAATAACACAGTGATGATGACTCTTGGTCTAGAGGAGGAAAGTTGCCAATATGACTTTGAAACCAATCCCAATGAACAGAAAGTCCACAAGGAGCCTAAAACTGCTTCGAATCAGAAACTTATCGACGCTACTCGGGATCAGTCACAGAAAGATGTTTCAGTACCCACATCTGAAGTTAGCACCGCTTCATCAAGCAATCGCTCGGATGAGGTACCATCAAATAAGCTGCCTACACTATCCCTACCTCCGCCAGAGCACCAATCATCCACACCACCCACTTCATGTCATTCCAAGACGGAAAGTGTAAGCTGCCGTGCCACCCCAGTCCCGCTCATTACTTTCATCATCGTTATAAGTACATTATTGACATTCCTCTTCCTCGGTCTTTCTGAACGGTAGGTATCTAAATCTGTTTCCTCTGAGGATGAATCAGACTCATCGGATGACGATTCTGCACCACCCTCAGCACAGCGTCCACGCAAGACAGCGAGCCCGGAGAGCTCCAGTTCGGATGACGAATCTTCATCGACTAGCAGCTCTCATGATGTCTCGCCCGCTCAACCACCACTCTCTCAGTCTTCCGTAATTCCCACCAGCCAATATGGGATCGCTGGGCTCTACGGAAAAGTTCCAGTGAACCGCAGAAGGCTAACACTAGATGCCTTCCGGCCGGTAGATTTTAGCTTGGATCCTCCCACAACCACGGATAATACTCCTCTGTTAGCAGACTCTATCAAGCATGCTGGCCAATTGGAAAAAGACTCGAGCAGTACCAGCGACGAAGACGAGTCCGAGAGCGAGTCGAGTGGATCAGATGACGATCGTCCTAAAAAGCAGACCGCCGATCGAGCGCTCGGCTTGCCTGCCCACAAACTCGCTGGCAGCGCCGCCCCCAAACCTTCTGCTGCTAATACCAACCCAAATCAGTCGCAGAAAAACGGGCCAAAACCAAAACACCCATCGCCCAACTCTTCAGAAAGGAGGAAGCTAAAATCATTCGATCTAAGAAGAAATCTTGATCTATATTCCATTTCTTGATGCCCCAGACCCCCCCCCCCCCAAAAAAAAAAAAAAGGAAAAGGAAAAGAAAACAAGCTCAAAATACACTCATGTTGTTTGTGCTGATGCTTTACCTATTATTTTTATTTTATTTTTTTCCTTGAAAGATCAATATCTCGATCCCATAGCTCTTATTCTTATTCCTACTCCAAGTGCTTCAAATCCCTTCACAGTCTGGTGTAGTAGTCTTTTTCTTTAATATATCCCTATTTTTCCAACTGCAAATTTTGTTGTTTTCTACCTTCTGCTTTGTTTTTATTTATGTGTCCTTATGTCCACTGAAAGAGACATTACCCTTAAGTTTCCCACTTTGTCTGTCTTGAAGTGCATGTTTCTCTTTGAAAAAGTATTATCTACCCACAGGGAAAATATTTTACATTGTATAATAGGTTTCACCGTTTATTTGTACAGGCATGCAGGCCATGTTGCAGAAAATATTTTCTGCAAATCCTTCAGCCTGAATTCATTCAAGTTTTTTTGTGAAAGAATGCAAGCATAACAGAATTCATATGTTTCACTTCCCTCCTACAAAAATTGTACTTTACCCCTTCAATTTCATGCCCACTGTCAACCAAGTAAATCCAAGAATATGTGGAAGAACTCTTGTAACACACAAAGATGATTGTAAATTCATAAATCAAAAATCATCCGATATTTATGATTGCTATACTTTTTGTATAATGTACCAAGCAAGACAAGATATGTATCTCCAAGGCTGAGGGCCTTGCTTTAAAAAAAATCCAGCATTCACTTTATCACCACCACACATGGTGTCAGCACTGTGTATGAAACTCAGACAAGCTAAGTACCATCACTGTGTTGAGCGACTCTTAAAAGCAGAAATGACTCTCTGCCACCCTCCTTATATGCATAATAGGACCAAAGGGGTTAAGTGCACACTCCTGAAACAACAAACACTACACTGGGGTATAAGGCAGGAGATACACCCCTTCAAAGCCAAATGTTTCATATAAAGAGGTTTTGGGAAGAGGTGATACCAACAAAGGGGTGGGTATATTGAGATTGGGAATACAGTGAAAAGCAGCTGGCAAGCACCAGAACAGGTCAACTCAGCCATAGATGATGGTCTTTCAGCAAATACTTTATATGGAATAAGGGCAGGCTTAAAGGGGAAGTTTAACAGGGCTGACCAATATTCCAGGGAGGTGACACAGGAAAAGGATGGTATGTATAACACTACTCTAATAGTAGGAAAAGAATATTCACGGGGATATTACTGTATAGTGGTGGGTGAATATGCTGAGGATTCATTCCAGGGCAAAGAAGGCCTGATTTTATATTCTAGAGGTGCCCTCAAGGAGCTACTAGAAGTCTACTGTATTTCACTATTCTTACATCAAATAATTCCGTTTAGATCAAATGATGCCATAATGGTGTCATCTTGCACTGTAGCAGTTTATTGGGTGTACTTCAATTCATTCTATGTCCACATGAAATCAAGTTTCAGTGTATAGTCAACTAGTGTCAGCTATGTGTATGAAACTAGGGGATCCAATGGATATGCCTAGTACTAGCACTGTGCTGAAATTATTAAAAGAAGAGATTACTCTCAATCTACCAGTGTATTGCTACTCTATTTAAACTAATTTCCCCTTGTGGCCCAATCAAGGATGGCTTAATTAAGGCAGGAGATACCTCTTTAAGATCAACTTTCTTGATATACAAGTGAAGAAGACAGAGGTGACAGCTGAGCTGTGCTTATATCAAAATAAACAGATTTGTTAAATTAGCTAGCAAGCACTTAAGCTGATTGGCTGCTGGTCAGAGGTGGTGGTCTTGCTTCAACTACTTTTAAGGATCAAAGAGAAAGATTTGAATGGGGCTTTTAATAAGACTAACTATTTTTCCAGTGGTAAAAAGGTATGTTGATGGGGAGATGGAACACTACTCTAAAATTATGAGGAGGGAATTCACTGCACTTACTATTGTATGCTGGGGTGAATCACTGAGGGTCCATCTCAAGGCCAAAGAAGGCCACCTTTATATTCTAAAAGTCTCCAGGAAGCTACAGGGAGACTTATGGTTATTGCACCATTCTTACATCAAATGATGCCGTAATGGTGTCATCTTGCACCATCATAGTTCATTTGAGTACTTCAATTCATTCTATATTGTCCCCATGGCATCATGATGCATTGTTATAACCAATATCATGTGTCAACTAATTGAATAGCATGATTGGATAAGTTCTCACAGACTGTTCATGTGGAACTTTATCAGGTTGCTCTAATCTCAATTATATTACTATTGAAATTGTACTACAATATACTTGTATACAATTGGGGTTGTATTAGAATTGAATCCAGATAATCTCCTCTCTCATTGTTCAAATAGATTTGAAATATTCATTTCATTTATGTACATATTAAATTTTTTCATGTACAGATCATATGTATCTATGTTATGTAAATATTTCTGCACAGTCCACAGCAATTATTATTTTAATACTTCTTATGGTACTTGAGTTGTGACAAAGTACCAGAAGGAGTAGGAATTTTGGGTAGGCCAAGTGGGTAACCCTGTGAATTACATGAGAAATCCATTTCTTAAAGATATTCAAGGATTTTCAATATTAAATGAGATACAATACTATAATTACAGATATGCAGCTTTTGGATACTCTGGAGTATCTCTAAGGCTGACAACTAGCATGAGCCTTTTTCTTGAATAAAATGAACTGGGATGAATTGCCAT
>SMGU01001601.1:0-10824 GCA_004348175.1 Puccinia novopanici
AAAGAAAAAAAAAAAAAGGACGGTGGAGAAAGAGAGACAAAGGCTGTGTCGACTATTTTATTTTAATATTTAAACGGTCAACAAGTCATCCCCCAAGGCTGTTGACCATCGAGACCATTCCCACCATCATCCACATCGCACTACAGGCTTAGCTCACTCTTCCCACCTCCCTCACCAAGCATGGCTGACCACAAAGCATCACATGACATACCCGTCTCTTCCCTTCATCCTCATGACCAGGGCAATGGAACCGCAACCGCAACCGCATCGGCCCAACAATTCCCAAATCCTAGTCAGTATTCACCTTGATGTTTCATTTCGCTGCCTTTCCTCTTGTCATGTTTTGACACGATGAATTGACCAGATCTTCTTCCGACTCGCCAATCTGAAATAGATGTGCAGAATAATCCACATGTCTAGTTTGTCGTTCAGCCCACTGGCCATTATGTATGCATATATATATATGGACGAACTGATCTCATTACCTCGCTTGTTCTAGCATGGCCGTCTACTCGACAGTTCCGGTTTACGAGATGATGGTTCGCGGGATCGGGGTTATGCGAAGGCGATCAGACTCTTTCATGAATGCTACCCAGATCCTCAAAGTAGCTGGACTCGATAAATCTAAACGCACAAGAATTCTAGAGCGAGAAATTATTCAAGGAGAACACGAAAAAATTCAAGGAGGTTACGGAAGATATCAAGGAACCTGGTGGGCCCTTGGACTCTACTCTTCCATCACCTGGTTATTTCCTTGAATCTTGAACACGTTGAGCTAATGCCGTTGCGTGTCAGGGTTCCATTTGAACGCGCAAAAGAGCTGGCCGTCCAACTGAACGTGGCTCATTTGCTTGCTGCTCTCTTCGACTACCTACCTGGACCCAGCTCGGAAGTCGCCAGACCTCCTACCAGCAATCTCCAGTCCACGAAGCCATCCAGCACATCTCGTGTCAACTCGCATAAAAGTACCCTAGCGCGACAGACAAGTCGCCAAAGTCTGAACGACAAGAGGGAGCGCTCTGGAAATTCAACTCCTATCACAAACGATCTGCCTGAAGCTGGTCCAAGTAAACGCAGCAGGTTAAATACGCCTTCCCGTCGATCAAATGGCAGCGGAAACACACCTTCTTCACTTGTTGAACACCATCACTCAACCATGGATCCCGACTTTATTGTCCCTCCCACCCACTCTCAACCCACAGTTGTTTCACAATCAACCAGCTCAAACACTGCACCTGTCTCTGGAGCCCCTGTCAGCTATCCAGCCGGTCCTTCGTGTCTCCGAAAATCCAATTCGTCCTCAAGGTCTCATTTGGAAGTTGCTCTTAAAGCCGAACGGAATATACACACCTTGATGTCTCTTTTTGCCAACCCGTCTGATAGTGAGGAAACACAACCTGAGAACCACCAGGACAATCCAAATTCGCTAGCTGAAGTTAATGAAGTCCTAGAAGATCCTGAACTAGAAATTGATACCCCCATAGATGAGCATTGTCACACAGCCCTTCATTGGGCATCTTCATTGGCTCGGCTGGGCCTCGTGCGGGCCTTTCTACGGTCCGGGGCTGACGTGAATCGCGGGAATGATGCCGGAGAAACGCCGCTCATGCGGTCAACACTCGTGACTAACAACTTTGAAAAAGAATCCTTCAACCAGCTTCTTGAATTACTGCATCCATCCCTGTGGACACTTGACCACCAAGATCGAACTGTTCTGCATCACATATGCTTGACAGCTAATGTCAAGGGACGCGCCGAAAGTAGTCGGTACTATCTAGAATGCATTTGTGAATGGATTGTTAACAAACATGGGGGACAATTTGACAGTCAATTTTTCGATGCTGTTGATCAAAATGGAGATACAGCTCTTAATATTGCAGCTAGGGTTGGCAATAAACACTTGGTTCGCATGCTTCTGGACGTTGGGGCGGACAAGACAATAGGAAATAATTTGGGGTTGAAGCCGATTGATTTTGGAGTCGGAGCAGGAGTCAGTACCTTCACCTGCTGTGGATTTCCATCATTATTACTGATATACATGTCCAATTTTGTAGGAAACAAGTGCGCCACAAACCGATGATGTAATGGCAGTTCCTTCAAGAAGGAATGCGACCGCGTCTTCTGTACCTAGTCGCTCGTCGCGTGATATTATCACCTCAATCACATCATCGGTGAATTCCCTCGCAGAAGATTTTGACAATGAATTACGAAGTAAAACCGACAGACTGGAATCTGTCCGAGCACAATTGAAGGTAGCTACTCGTCATCTCACGACACAGCGGCGACAGTTGGAATCACTCAAACGCGATCTCGACGAAAGGGCTCTACTGGAGCTGAGACTCAAGAAGCTACGTTTAGCTATTGCAGAGGAAGATGGGTTCGATTGGACTGGTCGCTCGGAGCTCGATGGTCGGCCTGCTCAAGCCGGGAAACTATTTGAACAGAATGGCATTTCAACCACCCTTGCAGGCCTTTCTGCATCCCAAATTCAACTAGACCTCGAACCCGACCCTTTCGTTCCACCAGAGAACAACGAGAGTAGTTTGGTCTATCTGCGTCGACTGGAGAAATGGTACATCCGCGTACTGGGTCTACTGCGAGAAAGAATAGGGAAGATGAAAGGAAGTAACCTCGAGCAGGAAGCCAAATACCTCAAAGTAATCGGATCCTTCATCGGAAACACGTGTACAAACGATTTCAGCTTTCCAGAGTCAAGCATGCCGGGCAAACCAGCCAACGCAAGCGCACCAACTGCCAAGGGTGTCCCCTCAATGGCAGGTCCAAACAAAGCACCCGGTGATAACCATAATGGTGCGCTCATGGACGGCAACCAACGAAAAGTATCCACAGACACTGCCGGCGACAGACGAGAACTTGATGGCACTCAATCCGACTTATTGAAGCAATCCATGATTGATAACAAATTGCTGAAGCAATTAATGGCCGCCATTGAATCCGATGGGCCCGAGTTGGACTTGAATAGGGTAGCTGGATTCATGCAGCGCGTCCAATCCGGCTCGCTATAAACCTAACTCGGACGCCGGTCGATGCTTCTCTCGATTCTCATCTCAACTATGATTATTATTATTATTTTTTTCCTTCTTGCAATTTATCACATCATCTGATCAGTCATCTTGATTATTCAATTTGTGGGAGTAAATAAATTATCATCAGCTTTCCAGCGGTACTTCTTTTTTTTTTTTCGCTTGTATTCTGCTCGTGCTACAATAATTCCCCCCACATCGTTCTGCGACTCTCGTCTGATTACACATAGCTTTGGCTCGTCGTTCTGTTCTGTTGATTCCCCACCCTTCCTTGCTTCTCAAACTCTTTCTTGCTGCCCTTTTTGTTCTCACATATATACATATATCATCTCTTCCAATCCACTTCCTCAATAATCGAGCAACGCAACTCATTCCACAGCTCTTGCATGTTTTTTTTTGTCATCATATGATCTGAATAATCTTTTGTCCAACAAAAATAAAGAAAATGCTTAGAGACCCATCCCCACCTATGTCTGCAGTCATACGCCCAGATTATTGCTTGTTTGGTTGTTGTATCCTTCGATCATCCTATACTCCCCCTCATCTTGCTCTTGTCTTCTGGTCCTTCTGCTTGTTTGTGTTGTTGCTCATTGATCTGGGAGCTCTTTCTTGTCTCTTGGGAGCAAGAAATATATGCTGTTGACTTGTCTCCCTATCCATCTAAAACAACACACTGGTCCCTGTTTTGTATGTCTCTGGGGGTGGGACACCAGGTACAGTGCCTAGCCAAAAGTTTTTCAAGGAGCAGAGATCAGGCCCTGATCAGTTGCACGATTATGATTTTTTTTCCCACTGAGTTGGACAGAATAGCCTGGGTCACATAGGGCTCTCATCAGAAAACCTCAGACAAGGTTTAGCACCTGCATCAATGTAGCCTATAGCATTTTACTATCCTGCACAGTGCATGCTATATCCTGCTATATCCCACCTGTCATGGAGACTGGGGGAAATTATTTTCTTTCATACCTCCTTTCTCCTTTCATACTCTTCCTCATAAAATTTCAAGTAATTCTCCTTTCTCCCAAGATTTATTTTCCCTTGTTTTGGGACGGATGCTGAAGTGAGTCAACTAAATAGGATTTGCAATGTGAACTGGGCTAATCCTTTGGTGGCAGTTGGTGTGAAAAAAACTGGCCAGCCAATCAGCACAACAACCACAGCCTTCTATATCTGACTGTCAGTCATGGAGACACCATGCAAGCATGCCAGTGGCTTTCTGGAAGACCTGAAACTTCTTCACCATGTGATGTTTCTTACATAAAGTGTGCAGAAAAATATGATACAAACTCCATTTTGCACAGGTTCTTACTAATTAATTTTGTGATCAATCAACAGCCTGTCTCAGAGATTCTGCAATCTTGTGCTCTCTCTCTTTCAGTGAAACATCTTGGAGAATCACAGACAAGTTTGGGGGGGAGGGGGGGGTCAAACATGACTCATTTTAAGTACTGGCAGGGGAATTATGATGGAGAGGTGTCACATAGAAAACTTTGTGGGAAATAGGTGGCAGGTGAATTTTGAACACAATTCCAACCCTTCTTCCAGCCTAACTGTTGAAATCCTGTTGTTTTTGCTCCTTACTCTTGTCTCTGTCTCTTTTCACAAACATGGCATTCTTTATCTTTACCCCTTTTATGGTCAAACATCTTGATTAGTCTATCTACAACCTCAAACTGGAAATTTTACCTAGTCTATTTAATTTGGACCCCAAAAGATAAAATACAAAGGACTGGTTCTGACAAATCTGATCCTTGAGGTTGCACTTGGGCACCATCTTCATACTCTGTGAGAAGGCACTTTTAAACCCTTTCTACTAAGTATCTAAGTCCTTTTCTGCTATCAGCAGATCTTTTTTTTATATTAATATTCCTGGGCATTCACCAAAATTTCAACTCTAAATATCAATGCAAGGTGTGGGGACCCTGGAGACAACAAAGGGGCAATTGGGAAAGTGAAGGATTTTCACAAAACCTCTCAAGTATTAATAGTTGCTACTGAATTTCAAGTGAAACCTGTTGTGTCCTTTTTTTTCCTGGTGTATGAATTTCATTGTGAAGAGGAAAAAATGTCAAATAAGCCAACAAAACCCCTCTTTGAGTTGTTCATATTTTTATTGAAGTTAGATTGAATTATTGAAGGGGCTGTTTTTCATCCCAGATTAATTAGGATGCAGTCAATCAATTTAGTTTTTCTGCCAGTATATCAGTCCTATACCACAGAATTTAATTCAATCAAGCAAGCAAGTGGTAATCCTCTAGTCAAGGAAAGTATTGTGAATTTCATTTCTGGGAATACTCTCTTCTAGGATATAGATACAATCATTCTTTACAGCATTCTTGAGAAAGTATGCTTAATCTCTTGAGTATAAAATGTAAAGATAACATTAAATAAATCTCACTGTGCTGTTTAACAAGGCTGTGATTCCATTTATGTAATTTTATAAAAAGCTAGGTCCCATTTTAGGAGGATGTTGGGACAGCTCCTACTGATCAACATTCACACTCCCTCCCTCTTTTCACCATTAGGCCTGCCCAAAACAAGAAATATCATGAGCAATCCAGTGTTGGTCTGTGAAGAATTTTTGACAGTCAACCAGGATTAATATAAAATAGAGTTCTGCCAATAGCAGAAAAAGGACTAAGAATCTCAGTTGAAGGGGCTCAAGTGCCTTCACAAAGAGACTTGAGATGGGGCTCAAGTGCCACCTCAAGGACCAGTATTGTCAGAACTGATTAGTTTTATTTTCTCTTCAGGGCACAATTTAAATATTCTAGATACAAGGGCCAGATTGTGGTTATGCAAAGGACTAATTAAAATGTATTGAGGCATAAAAAGGGTCTGAAAGGAAATGAATGGCATGCTTAATAAAAAAATTAAAAAGGAGAGTGAAGAGCAAACTCATAATTTCAACTGTCTGTTGACTCTTATCAACTTCACTACCTTTGACTGGCCCAATAATGCTTGAGGTCTAGTCAAGTTTGTGTAATATTCCTGTTGAAATTTCACTTGTTTCTGATCTATGTCATTATTTATTTATTTATTTTTGCATGTCACCCAATCACCTTATGTAATGTGTTTTTTCATCTCTTTATGACCACTTTCTGGACCCATGAGCGAGCCATCTTGTATCTAGTCTACTTAAACCTTGCTAGAAACCTTTGAAATCATCAGTCCTTACTGTACTGTTCTTCTAGTTGGCACTTTAGCCCCAACTCTGAGAGCTCACTGCTTTGGCACTTAAGCCCCATTGAGTGATGCTATAGGTAATTTTCAGACTAATTATCTGCTTTATTTACTTTTTATCAAGAAAATCTCTCTCCTTGCTGTTTTTCAATAATTGCAAATAGGGTTTGAAAACTGTTTTTTGAAATATCACAATGAACCATGGGAACTCCTTTTCACTGATGACAGTGGTTATTTTGGTCCAGACCACAATAATCACTTTGGTTGGGAAACCTTAAAAAATTGTCATGATGTGTCCTGTAGATCATGACACCTGGAGCTGTTGCCCCCCATAATAATCCCACACAATCAAGAATTTTTTTTTGGATTGAAAACTAAATTTATTAATTAATCAATCAGATTCCCGCTCTTCATCAAGTCTACAACATAATTTTCTTATCATCATTATTATGGTGGATTACTCAGCAAGGGACATTTTGAAGAAAACCTGCCCAAACTAAATTATAATATTAATCATTATTCTTCACAGATAATTAATTGAAGGGTTGACTATTGACTCCACATTCTTCCATATTACGAAAGCTAGTGTGAGTTTGAATAAAAATATGCTTCCGACCAAAATTCTAATACTAGTATTCATGCAAAAATATATTATTGAAAGAGAAACTATTAAGGAAGAGAAGTCTGCTTTCTACATCTAACACTCTGTCTTGAATGCTGTTGGGATTCTAGTCGGAGCTCCGAAAATCGATGACGTGTCTCGGTGCTTATGCCAATGGCTTCGAATTTCGGGCATGAGCAACTTCCCCCAGAAACACCATGTATTCTTTTTCAGTTTGAGCTGGTGCCTGATGTTGCAAGGACGGGCTGGGAAAAGGGAATTCGGGGGTACACGGGTACAGAATCAACACGTCTTTCGACATGTATCCACCGAACCAACTAGCCGAGCACAGGTCGAATGAGGCGTTTTGAACAAGGTGTGCCGAGTCGTGTAATTCAGCTGATGAATAGAAGTTTCACCTCTCAACACACTGGACAAATTGTTGTCGGAGGAGTGGTCTAGAAGCGCCCAACGCTGGCCGACTTACGGAATGTGTCCAATTTTTTTGAATTCTTAATAACCTGGATATGGCTTGAGATTTGTTTCCTGTGACGCAATATTCCCGTCCGTCTATAGATGTAGTCAGCTATCAACTCATTACGGCCGAATGGTTTACGTCCATCGGGTGTCAAAGCTAAAATTTTTGCGCGACCAAGCCGAGGAATCACTCTGATTGCTATAAATCAGCACATACAATCCAACCAAGATATCAGCAGTCGTCTTAATGGTCTTGTATCCGAAGGGTCTTCACCTTCGTCAAAAGCACGCGAAGCTTCCTCCGACCATATGTCCCGGTCCTTCGAGTATAACTGCCTCTTCGTAGCTTCACATCTTATAATTTCAATCATCTTCTGGGCCTCACGAAGGTTATTGGTGACATGAAGTGATAGCATGGGGACATTGAATAATCTTTTGAAATCGTTATCTCCCATGTTTGAACCGCTATCTATGAAGTTTAAATCACTATTCATTAGGATGGTCGTACTCGGATGCTTTAACGCTACTTGAGTGCATCTTTCCCTATTTTCAAGATGAGTTTGAGTGAGATCAAAGCTCGGAGTGGATGAAAAAGGATCTGCGGAAGATTCAAAATCTCCTAATGGATTACCTGTAAGAAGAAACCCAGCGTTGGGGTAAGGGGAATGATCTCAAGATCAGTCTTGGGAATCGCGGCAGATGGACAAGCAATCAACATCAATAAGATTCTAAGCTTACGGTCTGAACTCGAGGAATTTAGTGATGAGTACGAAGAGGATTCGGAATTTATGATCGGAACATTATCATCGCGCCGGCGGTCTTGTAAGAGATAGTCTTGGTTTCTGTTGATGAAGGGTTCGGTGCGTAGCAAGTTCTCCGCCCAAACAGCTGGAGTTTGTTCAACGTTTTTCAAAGGATATTCGAATGGTCCCAGGTTGAAGGGAATCTTGACGTTTTCAATGTTTCCTTGTGTGATCTGAAGAGGCTAAATTCGCGTTTCCCAAATTCAGATGTTTTCGCGCTTACAGGATTTGCTACAATTCAGCAGAGCTACAATTCAGCAGAGCTCGATTTCTTACCGTCAAAACGCCCTCAGTAACCGAGCTATCCCCGAATTCCACACATGACCTTGAATTATCCTCAAAACTTAATGATGGTGGAATAAGAGCGCTAATGTCGAAGTCGGGGAAATTTGTTGCCAATGGATCTCCTTTTTTAGCAGAGCATTGTCGTGTGGTGGGAGAATCGAAGGGCAATCCGCTGAATATCGTAAGAAAATCGGAATCACTGAGATCCAAACACGCGGGGGTCTTCCTTCTTGAGGGGCCCTCGACGGGTAGATTAACTAGTCTTTCCCTATCGCTAGACGTCCGCTGTCGCTTGGGCGTGGAGCAGGGCGCGAAGAAGTCGTAAGATGTCATTGTGATGAAGTTGTCAAAGACGTTTGGGAATAAATTACTTGTCTGAATTTGAAAAAGGTACTCTGGTAGTCAGCGAGGAACGTATCCAAAGGTCGGAAACGAAGGAAAATGTGTTCTAACCGAGCTGCTGTAGATCAATTCACTCCGAACGACAATGAAAAAAGGCGAAGGAGTAGACTAGCAACTAAACTGCGAGAAGGGCTTTGCGGAAATTAAGCAAGAAAAAAAAAAGAGTGTGATTGTAGCGGTGCTAGTTATTGGATAAGACACCATGAAAAATACGAGGGCCTATACGGGAGGTGGCGTGAAGTACTCGAGCTGGCTCTCCAGGCAAACTCCACTTTCTGGAATCTGAAATCAATAGCACCATTAACGGGAAAGCTGGTAGATAAAATATGTACATATCAATAGTGTGCGACGAGGGTAGACTTGATCTGGAGCATCTTCACGTCCACAGTTGTGCTGAGGCAAGTGCCACTGCCCCTTTGATGATGATTGGCTCTTACTCGGCGAGCAGTTGAGCTGCACATTTGTTATCGTATCAGAGCTACAAGACGCAGGAGTAGCGCCGTCTCCATATACCACCGGGTGGCCTTGTTTACATGTTTACTTTCAGTGAATGTTGGTACAGGGATTGGATTGGAGCATGCCTGGCTCTAATCCGCCCAACCGTGATAGCAGTCACCCTCGCTCCAGCCGCGCGTGGTAGCCACCCCGTCGCAAACACACCGTCCAAGCAGATGGACACTCGGGTCCACCCAAGATTGAAGGATCTTTGTCGTGGAGGGCCCCCTCCCTTGGTCCCCGCAAGTCCAAAAAATCGTATTCATCAAGTGTTGCAGAGAACTGTTGAAGTGAACGCAACCCCCCGCACCACTATAGATGCTATGAGGGTCGAGACGACAAGTATAAACCGTCCATGGTCTCACGTCATCGGTGATTTTTTTTACCATCAAGGAAGCAGCTCGCAATTTTCTTCTCTTTTCAAGTTCTCAAGGTTCAATAGATCCGAGTAGCGGATTCCTGCATCCCTGCGAGGCATCCTCATCGCTAGTTTTTTTTCTTCTTCTTGGCTTCTTTCTCTCTAGTCAAGATCCTCCCTAGCTTGCGCCCAAGCTTTTTGTAAAGAGGCTCTCGCTGCGTTTTTCTGTTTTCATCGTTTAATTCTTCATCTTGGCAAGCAAGAAGCATTCTCTTTCACTTATCAAACGCCGGAGCACCTCACTTTATGACTCTAGTCTGTGCAGGCGCTGGTCTTAGGACCCCGACTAGGCAAGGGGATTTCTTCATATCCTCTCACCTCTCACGTCCGTGCAAGCACATGGATGCCACATTCCAAACACTTCCTCCCTGCCCTTTGCCGTATCGAAATCAAGAATGATGCCTGGGTCCCACTGGGAATGGAAAAGAGCTACACCTCTCCTTGGCCCTCTCACACTAATTGGACTACGTAATTCTGAGGAGGACATCGGAGGAAGACTATTATGTAGACCGACGGCTTTGTGTACGTGTCAGGTTGCTCAAGTTACTCCGACTATACAACTGGGAGGAGTATCGCCGAGCCGCCGCCGGGGCCCACCCGGCGAAAAAGACTAACTTGATGAAGCCGGCGTATCCCTCGCCTGGCTAACCACTAGGATACGTTCCGGGTACCGAGGCCGCTCGCACTGCTTACTATCTGCTGTATCGGATTGAGCCGCCATCTTTTGGAGACTATACGTCCATGGATGTGCCTGCTCCAAACGGCTGAAGTGTTAATCTAGGCACTGCTTGATGCAAATTGCCAACACATCCATGTGAGAATTCATAACAGAATTGGAGGTAAAAACACCTCACAACTGTACATAACTAATGTACTTAACACAAATCAACACATTAGCAATGTTGTGAGCCTGTGTCTCTAGAGTGACAGCAGGACACAAATTGGTTTGTTGATTATATTTGTATTTCTTAAAAGAGACAAGAGCTATAATAACAAGGCTAGAAGAGAAAAAAGAAGGAAGGGTTTCTTTTTTTATTTGTTATTCTTTTTTTATATGACCAGTACTAGGACTGGAGTAGCTCAGACAGTCAACCCTAAGGGACTGGAGCAGCTGAA
>SMGU01001605.1:0-10584 GCA_004348175.1 Puccinia novopanici
GCCATTGATCTTGAGGCCTCTAAGCCACACTCACCAATCAATACTCCCAATCCAGAGGTAAGATGGCTCAGTTTTGGTACACCAATCAAGTAAGAGATGTTGACTTCATCATAATTCTTAAGGTTATAGAGGATAGCAGTGATGAGGACATAGCCCCCTCCTGTTTAGTTCCCCCCTCAGTGGAACACACCACCATAATTAATGAGAGTGACACGGACTCAGATATTATCTTGGTGGCCCCACAAGGTGAAAATTCCTATCATAGGTTGTCCACAATTAAATCTAACCCCTCACCAGTGAGTTGAACCAATTTACCTGCCTGTCAAGTGAACAAGATTTTTCTAACTAGAAAATCCCTCTAGCCAAGATGTTCTACTCCCAAATCTTCCCAACAAGCGGTTAAATTCACAGAGAATCAGGCTTTGAGATTGACAAGCTTACCACCCTCAGGGACCTCTCAAGATGCTGCATTAGGGGAATTCTTCTGGAGAGAATTTGAAAATGAGCTTACACTGGATTACTTCAACACGCTCATAAACATGGACATTCCACTGAGGGAGATTGATTTACTTGAATTGGACTAACTGAGATTTCCATTTGAAAAATTACATACATTCCAATCAATTTCATTTAAAAACTAGCATTAAACCTCAATATAGCCAATCAAATCTTGTCTCCACTTTTTACCAGATCAGGGTCAACAAGGAAACAACCATGGTATTCCACAATTCCCCCTTGAGATGTCCTTTGAACTTGCATCATATAGTTCTTCAAAGCCTGCATCTGGTCTGTGGATGGTATCCAAAATGTATTCACATTCTCTGGGAGTTGGCACACAGCTGGCTTAACATCTTCCCCCCCATCATGGATGTCTGTACCTAGTGCAGCATGAGAGTCAGAATTCTGTGAAATAAATTTCAATATTAATTGATGCAGATTAAATCATGGACAAACCTTTGGCATGCTGTTCAAAACCCCATAATTGCCTTTTCCTTTTTGATTTTTTAACAGCTGATCCTGGCTCGTATCCACTAGGCTGATCTGAAGTTTGAACAAAACATGGATCACCACCTGGTTGGCCTAGTTTAACCAAAGCAGGATTGGGTTAAAGTATTTCTACAATTTTCCAATTATATGCAACTCACATGATCCTTCTTGCACCCCAGAGTTCCTTCCATTCCTCCGTTGTTTTTGGTTCCTCTTCTTAAAGTCCTCTACCAGTGCTTTATTGGCCATTCTTTTTGGTTCCCAAGTTGATCCCCATGGCTGTTTTGTTATTGGATTAATTCCTGCCCATTGAATCAAATATTTTCCTCTAGTTTCCTGCAATATGGCAACTGCCTCCCACTCCTTGTTCTGGTTGATGTTCTTCATTTCGAAATGTGAGATCCCCTGGGATTTGCTGGTGAATTGTAGGACTAGGGTTGTTTATTTTTAATGATTAAGATCATCAGGGGAGAATGCCACTCCACAACATATCATGGAGCTCCCAAGTGAATATGCAAAACCATTTTAAAATGAATATTCAGAATACCAAGTAAGTGAACCCGCAACAATCCAAGGAGAATATACCTGCCAGACTTGAGAAGAACCAAATGCAAAAGAATAGCACCCACCAGGTCAGTCTCAGTAGGCCAAAGAATTACCCACAATTTTTCATGTTCACTTACTACCAGTCACATATTCCTTTTCCAATATCCAGATAGAAGATAGCAGTGATGAGGACCTACCAATCCACCAACTTGTGCCACTGGAAAATTTAAGAAACTGGAGTGCTCACACAGCAACCAAGATTCCAGATGAATTACCACCAGGGAGAAGAAGTGTGAGCTAACTTGGTCTCACTTTTAACAAAAGAAATATTTCTAATTAAACAGCAGCCATCCATTGAAATTACCCAGAAAAACTCAATCCCCCACTCAGAATCAGAAGATGAAGTTCAAGTGTTATATTCCAAGCCTTTCAATGTCACTTCAAGCTGGAATTACATCAGAGCAGCAATGGTTGAATACTTGAAGACACAAAATTCCCATAGATATCAAGTCCACCTCCCAAAAACACCAGGATCAAGAAATTACTACGAAAAACCAACCCAGCTCCTGCCTTTCCACCACACAAGAAGCTTCATTGGGAATGATGGAAGCTGCCTTTTCAGAGCATTTTCATTCTGGAGATATGGCCATCAAAATGAACACCAGAATCTTAGAAGAACTGTCATAGAATACGCCAAAATATACCCAAGCTGGGTCCAACAAAGGCTAGGACTCCAAAAAATTGAACACTGGCTTCAGGATCTGCAGAACAATGGCTGGGGGGGATCAGTATGCCTAGAAATCTTGGCCATTCAATTCAACGTAATATTATTTGTAGTTTCTTACCATTCCAGGACTAGGAGAGGTGACCTGGTTAAATATTTCCCCAACTACAAAATTGGAGATGATGTCCCCAAAAGAACTTCAGTTTATTTCATGATGCATTTGGATGTCCACTTTGAAATCCTTGATCCTTTCTACAACATCATTGTGGGTTAGCAACACCTGTCTACGTTATACCACTAAAGCAACTAGTTCAAAATGATTTTGGTTCCCCAGAAAAGTGTGTTACACATGCCAAGTGAATGATGCAAAAGCCAGATGATATTTGTGTGATGGTGTTAATTCTTGAAAAATGATACTCTGCATATGCACTGTGTGTATCTTGTTATTACACGGTACCCTTAGATCTTTCTGCAAAGGTGCATGTACATACAATGAAGACCTGGATTTAGGAAGGTGATACATGAGACATATATGGACGCCGTCCTTAATTCTTGAAACCCCCTCCTCTGAATAACAAGGGGTATTTATATTAAATGAATTGCTTTATGATGGTGATTGACAATCTATTTAAGGACGGCGTCCTTATTTCTTGAAACATCACACTCTGCATATGCATTGTGTGTATCTGCTCACCTCATGGTGAAACAGCTGTCTCCACCGAGTTCCCCATTCAAACTCCTAGATCCGCATTGAACATTATCAGATCCATTTACCAGTAGCTTGCTTTGTAGGATCTATTCTTTGTCAATCACCTTTGTCAGGTTCCCATCTTTCCCCACCAATCCACTTCCCACATTATCAAATTTCTCGTTCTTCTTTACGCTTCACATCCATTTAACTCAGACTATTTGTTATGGAGCCTGCCTCAGTCAACCCAACTTTCCCACCTTCCAATGGAGGAACCTCTCCCGATACTCCATTATCTCCAGAAGCCACACACAAATCACCCAACAAGGCCCCCAATCCAGCTATCCAAGAAATGATTGTGGAGTCTCAATCTAGCTTACCTCTGCCTTCCAATCCATCCAATCCCGCTCCCTCTAACCGTGATGGAGATACCAGAAATGCTTCATCGGATGGAGCTCCATTACCTTCCTCAGACCAAGCTACCATACAAACCTCTGTTCTCTCAAACCCCACACCCCCAACCACTCTTTTGACCGTTCCCTCAAGAGCCCTGGGCCACAGAGATTCATCCACTACACATGATCCTGGTCTGTCATCTTATTTACTCATGATTTCTTACACATTATGATTTGATAACTGACAGAGCATTAACCACCCGAGATTTCTAGAGGTGAATGATACGAACAACAATATGAACAACAATATGAACCTCACTCCCTCTCAAGCACCCATCAACCAGCCCACTACTTTGAAGGGGAATCATCCTTCATTGGAAAATCAAGAACCACTTCTTGCTGAAGAAATTACAGAAATAACCGAAGAACAATTTTATAAGACTTCAACAAAAATTGTCGACTTTGCAAAGTCTCTTCAAAAATCGGTTGAAATAAAGCACGTTCCAAAAAGTGTTAGAAGAGACCTCAACCACATTGTTGAAACATTTGACCATCTCTTCAAGGGTCTGTCATTCTTTGTCTTCCTTACTATTTGTTCAATGCTCATCTGAATATCTTCCTTCTCCCACCAGAATTAGACAAGAATAAGTGCCTACCAGCTGAAGAGAATCTTACTGTGAAGCGTGTTCCTCCCCCAACCATTACCTCCCCTACATCCAAGAAACCCCGAGCTCCCAAGAAAACCAAAAAGAAAAACCCCCCTGTTGAGATTGCCTCTCACATTTACATTCCCGAAAGCAACTCCGATCAACCTTCCCCTGCCACAGCCATTAACCAGAATGAACAAGTTGCCTCTCACCCCCCTGATATTCAACCTGACCAACACCACATTGATCAACCAGCTCATGATTCTGGCGAACTTGGAGGTGAAGTTAGCTCATCGGATGTGGACGAACCCTCACCAAATCAATCCCACATCCCCATCCCTGTGGCCCCACAGTCCAAAGATACAGCTCAGGCCACCCCACAACCCACTCCTCCACAACGCCGGGCAACCCGCAGCCAAAATTCTGGTAGCAACCACCAAGCCACACCTTCCAGTGTTCCAGCTCCACAAACCTCATCTGAAAACCCTAACCCAACCAATGACGTCTCAAAATCAACCTTAACATTCACTATTATTCTTGACCAGTCCCTCCGTGGTCTTTTTCACCAAAAGTATCACTTGTATCAAAAGGGAAGAGTGACTGCCACAAAGTATTCCGAAGCTTGGGATGTCACAACCCAGCTCCTCCTTTTCCACCTTGCGAGTTCAGACCAACCAGCTCCCCCAACCGCCCAATACATTTCAAACATGGCTGCTTTTTCAACTGAAAACTGGATTCGTGAAATCATGACTTATTGTAGGTCTCCTACTTCTACTTTTCTGGTTTCTACTTGTAGTATCATCAACGAATTCTAAACTTTTGTTATTAATCTTCCAGCTCCAATATGCCTTGGACCTCAGCCACATGAAGTTTGGAATGCCCCCGATGTTATGGACATTCCACTGTTAGGACAATTTGCCAAGAAGGATGGTCTTCCTGCTGCTCCTTCACTCACAGGACCTGAAAGCCATCCAGAATCCACGATAATTAGAATGCTTCATGGACTCCATAATCCACCACCCCAATATGCTATTTCTAACTGGGCCAAGTGTGTTGCCATCTCGATCCAAACTATCTCCGATGAGATCCCTGTCCAATCTGCCCCGAACCTCCAATCAGAATCTAATGAACTTGCCCGCCATGTCAAAATTCTCTCATGGCTTCAGCAGCAGAAAACAATGGTGGTCCCATCCCTGAAAATTATTGATATAGATAATGCTTCCACCCCTCAACCCAACCCCTCGGAAAATATTGGCATCCACGACCAACTGGAACAGCTACGTATTCTCATCATCGATATGATGATGTCCTGTACCCTTCTCCGTGCCCGTGGTGAAGACAATGTCAACCCCCGCAAGATTACCAAAAGAAGAAAATCCAACAGTGGTAATGTTGTCAACAACGAAGTCGTTTTGCGTGATCAACTCTCCGATTACCAGACCCACCACAATTTCCTTCCTTTTGTGTTTTTCCTTGCTTGTGGAGTTCGTGGAATCTTTATTGCCTCTCGTGATCGACGATCTCATTCAATCTCAAGTTGCATGGAATTTGTCTGTGCACTTGAAGCCATCAAATCTCACTCAAAAACCCCAGCCATTCCTCGTGAAACCATATGGATTAATCTTGGTATATACCTTCGAAAGATTGTTGGATCTGTCTTCAACTCTCCATCCGACGACATATCACAATTTATTACTCCAACTCGCCATGCTCTTGCCCAAGCAATTGCCCACGACTTCATGAATCACTGTAATGGAAGACTAGCCACTAATCCTGCTCCCCCAGCCTCCCGCCTTATAACTGCTAGTGATTAACACCTTCTTATCATTTTACTTGTGCTTTGATTCTATTTATTTTATTTATGTTATTCTTTATATATGTTATGTCAATATTATTCCTATTCTAGTAAAGTCTAAAAAAAATTCCAACTTCTCATTGTGTGGTCTGAGTATGTCAGAGACTATAACAGCTAGATATCACTCTGTAAGTCCACCTTTCCATTCTTCCTTGATTTCATGAGTACATTTTGGCCAAATTATGGACGCCGTCCTTATTTTGGCCACATGGTGGATTGCCTCCTTCATATGGCCAGATAATGGAGACCATGCTTAATATGGAAACATCATTGGAGCCATCCTTGATCTAATATATTATGGACGCCGTCCTTAACACTTCCAGATTAGCAAAGTGAATACAGGGCCTCCACCAAAGTTGAAATGATATTCATCTTCTGTGGCAAGTCTATCTGGCCAGGAACCCTGGCTGACATATCACTCAAGACAAGAAGCAGTTAAATTTTCAGATTAACATTCCAAATATTCATACATTTATGGACGCCGTCCTTAAACTGCTAGGTGAAACATCCCATCTTCTGGTAATACTGGAGGCCGTCCATAATCTTCCAGGTCTTTCATTCCATATTATAGTAGTACTGAGTTTATGGACGTCATCCTTCATCTTCTACGTCATTCATGCCATGAAGTATTATTGACTTGATGGACACCGTCCTTAATAATCAAGTTCATTCATGTGATGTTGGGTTAATACCCTATTTATGGACGCCGTCCTTAATCATCTTGGAAACTCATGCCATGTAGTAGTAGTTGAATATATGGCAGTTGTCATTCATCTTCCAGGTCAATGATTCCTCGTAGTAGTACTACTAAATTTGTTGAGGCCGTCTTAAGCTTCTTGGAGATTCATGCCATATATTTGCACTCATAAATTTATTGATGCCTTCATTTGTCCTCTGGGTCATTAATGCCTTGTAGTTGCAGTACTCATTTTATGGACGCCGTCCTTAACATTCTGGGTGAGGTGATTCATTCCATGTAGAAGTACTACCAAATTTTTGGACGCTTTCCGTGTTCTTCTAAGTCATGCCATGCAGTAGCAGTACTCAATTCATGCACACCCCCCTTAATAATCTAGGTGGCGCCATTAATGCCATATAGTACTACTTCATTTATGGACACCATCCCTAATCTTCTAGGTCAATCATGTAAGTCAGTAATTCTATTCAATTTATGGACGCCGTCCTTAATCTTCTATAGGTCATTCATGCCATGCAGTAGTTCTACTCAATTTATTGACACCATCCTTTATCTTCCAGGTCCATTATGCCATTTGGTAATCATATCAGCTCAATTATGGATGCCATCCTTAATCTTCCATAGGGCAATCATGCCATGTAGTATTACTACACAATTCATGGACGCTGTGCTTCATGTTCCATATGTATCTCTCTCCCCCTGCCCAAATATCAACTCAAATTTCACATCCACCTTTGGATGCTCTCATTAATATTTTAGCTCTTCAGATGCTGGCCAGAATCATTATTCATTCCATGTCCTCATCTGTGGACGGATAATTTTCTTAAACTTCTAGACTTAACTTCTGAATCATGAATACAGTTCACTACTCAATTCATAGATGCCATCCTTAATATTCCACCTCTATCTTTTTTAGGATGTCAGACCCTCAATTGCAAGTACCCATAAGCGTCAAGTATATTCTCCCCAATATTTGAGAGTTCTCTGTACTATTTTAAGGTTATTTCATGTGAGTTCCTCCACAATGGATGGGTGCAATCCTATATTTGCCATATGGTTTTATGCTGGCCTGCCAAACAACCACTCCCCAATTTATGGACGCTGTCCTTAATCTTACACATATTTTTTCTTCAGCCATCCACACCTTCAATTACAAGTACTGATCAATATTATGGATGTTGTCCTTCATCTTTGAGAGCTCCCTGTACCATACTTCCAGATAATTTCATGCCAGTTACTATCAAATTTTTCCCGCTGTCCTTAATCTTACACAACTCCCTGTGCCAGTATGCCCAAATGTCCATTCTTTTTCCTCATCAAATTATGGAAACCATCCTTGGCACAGAACATCTTTCTTTGCCAGCCTGATTGATTATTCATGCCATTTCCTTCTGAGTTTATGGCCCCCATCCTAACTATTCCCTTTCCTAACTATTCCCATTCATTCATGCCATAAACACTTCCCAATGAAGGAAAACATCTTAGTTGCTTGTCATGTCTTATTTGTTAGGCATTCTCTACGTAATTAGTTGATACCCAACCTTAGGGAATAGCCCAGGTCTGCCCAGTATGTTTATTCCCCACTTCAGGCAAACTTCTCATTATTATGGACGCCGTCCTTAATTATCCCATACACAATCTTCAAGAACTTCTTTTTTGGTAGTAGTATCCTTATTGATTACCTCTGACATATATTCTTTTCCATTCATGGAAAAACCCATCATTTACCTCACCCAATCTCAGACAACTGTTAAGTAGGCCAAGTTTTTTCCCTTAACTGGTATACTTAATATTTTATTTCTTCTACATTCAGCCTGTAATTCCAGCTTGAATACCTCTCCATTTGTCCCACATTTTCATTTCAATATTTATTTTTGCATCAATTATGATTCATTAGTATGTTTGCCTGTGTCTCTGTTCGGCATTTCACACATTGACTCCCTGTCTGATCTCTGTTCTCCTCCTCACCTTTATGTTATGTTTGATATTAATTGTTTTCTTGAGGAACTGACTTGTCTGAATTCATTTGTCGTTCTTCTCACATGTCAGTCATAAGGCTGCTTTTTATTTGACTCGATGTTGTGTTCAGCAATGATGGTGTATGAACATGCCCGTCAAACTATATATGTTGGTTTTGCTTTCATTCTGTCTTGTTTCAATGGTGTGCAGAAGCACGACAAGCCTTTCGTGCAATCTACTTTGTTTAATCCATACCAAGGTGCAAGCGTATGGGAATAGTGCCTACACTTGTATGCCGATTTCCTATACCTGGATCTACCCTGGTGATGAATTGTGTAGTAAAAAAACAGACAGGACTTCAATCCACTATCCTGGGAGTTTTACAGACTCGCATACAGGTGTGACAAGCGAACAATTTTTTCAGAAATCGCTCCTGTACCACCCCACCCCGCTCACAACAAACTCCTCCACCAATCGCTCTCAAGGACGACTAGCAGATCTCGCACTGTTATTGGTGTGTCCCTCAAGAGAAACCGCTGCTGACCTGATTACTAATTGCTCTCAAATTCCAAAAGTCACTCTACTTAAAAAAAATATAGGTGAACGATACCAATCTTGACTTCATCATCACATAGCCGTCATCCCTCTTCAAAGGTTTCCTTGACGATACAGTGCAATATATAGCCAGTGGATTTGAACGCTGTAAGCAAGAACACCATATATGATTCATTCACCTCGCCTGCTGAGTTGTTGACACGCCATGCCCTTCAGAACTCAGGTCTCACCGGTCTAGCAACCAAGCGAAGACTTATCAATTACTTGATAGACTACTTCTCTGCTGCCACCATCAAATCGGAGGTTTTTTCATCGACGACGCGATCAGTTGGTCCTCCAGGGCATGTCATGATCACCGATTTCGCTTCATTGCAAAAGAACTGACTCCAACCTGTACAGGCATTTGAAACAACCATTCCAGTCCCGGAACGAAGCATAACAGCACCTCCTTACCATCGCTCAGCAGCTCCAATCGCTGGAACACTTTGTCACATCCGTGCAAAGTACAAGCTCATCAGAACCTGTGTAAGTAATCACTCTATTAGGAACTCCTTTTGTTCAGTTCCAGCCTGACTTCTAGCTTATCGGACGCTCTCTACATGTCCAACAGGCCAAAGAGTGAAGCCAAGCGAAACGATTCGCTGTGATCGTTGTCTGTGGACCTGTAGCTCTTCCCTAACGATTCGGTACAAAAGCCGACAAGTGGATAAGTGGAGGGTAAGTCACTTATATCAATAGATCGTTGGCTGAGTTGCAGTATCACTGACAACATCATACCAGACACAAGTTCAATCCATTCAAGCAACAAAGCGAACCGACACGTACCGATTGTCACCTAGAAGCACAGGAATCAAAGCGAGCTTGTTTTTGTGAGACGAGAGGTGCGACTAATAGAAGAAAGGTAAAGCAAATCAGAAGTTCATAAGTTATCAACATATCAAGATATTGACTATTAGCAGTCAACATCAATCATGTGAGTTCATCCATAGGCACCAGTGCACGATCCCAGTCATCAATAAACACAGACAATATTTACTGATTCATCTCAATAATGATCTTAGCCAATCAGATCTCCCATTCTTGATCACCAACACATCCCAACTCCGTCTTTTTCCTCTAGAAATCCCAACTCAGCCACTTCTCTCCCTGTAAAGCGTGGACTACCAACCTTCTCTCAGGTATTCTTTCCATGTTTTTATATCTTTTTTGACATGACTCATGTTGTTTCATTTCACTTCCTGATCTTTCAAATCAATAATTTTGACATGCAGGCTGTTCATAAAAACTCTTACACACTTCAATTAAGTGAAAGGAAGCACCAGACCGGTGGAAGCCTGTAAGTATTTATCCCCTTTCGATTAATTGATGAAAGTGTTAGCTCATTGTTCTGTTTTTCAATTAGCCTCATCAATCTAACACCTGAACTCCATCAAATTCTGGCATGACCCGCTCCGCACGACAGGCCCGTTCCCGTCGCCTCAAGCATGAGAGCCCCTTGTCCCCAGGTGGCTCTGTACCGTTCGCAGAGCGT